>ML793644.1:298466-311801 GCA_009831015.1 Picea engelmannii | reverse complement strand
GGGGGAGAGAGAGAGGGGGGAAGAGGGAGACAAGGAGAGAATGGAAGAAGGGGGAGAGAGGGAGAGGGAGAGAGGAGGAGAAATAAAGTGAGAGAGAGAGAAAGAGAGACACGAGAAAGAGGGAGGGAGGGAGAGAGGCATAGAGAGAGAGAGACAAGGATAATTTTAAGGATGGAAATTTATATTAAAATGTAGAAACATGGGATAATATTATTAGTCCTTAATATTAAAAATGTAAAATGTTTGGCGATAATTTTGTAAAAATATTCAAATTTTTAAGGATTTTATATAGTTTCTATAAAATTTTGATAATTTTTAAGTTAAAATAATTTTATTCTATGGAATTTGGGAGAATCATTTTTAGAAAAAATGGAAATTGGCGAATATTTTTTTGGGAAAAACCATGGAAAATTATCCCATTGGCGAAATTTAGCCCCTAAAATCATCTATAGAGAGAGAGAAACAAGGAGAGATAAATGTTGTGTTAGTAAGAAAACATGTGCATTCCTAATAACTCTAGGAACATGCATTCATTCTAGAAATGTGCTCACATTCCTAAAGCATATGCACATTCCTAAAACAGATTTGCGCTCTTTTCATTTCATCTTTTTTTAGTGGGAGTGAAAAATCTAGTAGGCTCTTTTCATTTGAAATTTTTTCGGCAGGAGTGACAACTCTAGCTTACATATTTGCTAAGTTTGTTACCTTATATTTAGATTTGGGATGACAAACATATTGATTTGGTTTGAAAATACACCAAAACCTCTATTTTTATGAATACCTCTCAATATCTATATTTTTGAAGTTATTTTTCTATAGACTACACAAATCTTCCATAAAATTACACATGCATATAGAGTCAACTATGCAGATTCCAAACATACACATTTACATATACATATATATTAACATTGTTTGTTATTTTTAATATATTTTTGTACCAAAATCCTATAATACATATCTATTTTATTATTGTTATAACTTTTTATCATCTCTAACAGTGGGTTATCTACAATTATACAAAACAATTGAAGGAAATTTCGTCAAATACTCAACACTTCACTAACGGAAACATATACATTATATTTTGCTTGGAAAATAACTTACCACTATTATAAAAACTCAAATTTTACATAGTTATTCACAAATTTTATAAATAAAAGTTATGTATGTGGGAAGCTAATTCATTTTCCTACATTTCACATTTTTACACCTTTTTTAAATTCATTGTAAAAGTACTTTGAATAATCTCTCCAAGCTAAGAATGTGTTGTTTTTCCATGTTTGCATTGTCACTAATACTTCATGAGAGACCATCATTATCTTGCATCCACCCTATATTTATATTATTTTTTAATTTGGAATTGTTATATTTTTATGTATGTAATTGTTATTGAATTAAAATTGTATAATATGAAAAAAATTTGTTACATGCATTATTTTTTAAAGGTTTGAAACTCTCAATAGTTAGGAGGAGACACCCAATACTCAAAAAATCTAGCCACATGCAAGAAAACAAAAAAAAAACAAAAAAAAAATTAGAGTAATTGTTTACATTAATTGTTTGTACTATTTATACACTTGTTTGTTGATTTGAAATAGTATGATATGAAATGAATGTATCTGTATTAATTGTGTGTATTATTTAATTGTAATATTTCATGTGCAATTGTTTATGGCGTTGGCTAAACGCTTTTATCTTTTGGGTTTAAATTGCATTTATGAATGTATAAATGGATTCTGAAAAACCCCAAGTCATAGCTTTCTAGCAAAACCAAATTGAAAAAATTACCTAAAAACAACTAAAAAGTAGAACATTTAAACTACATTGTTTATTGATATGAACCTTATACGATATGAAGTTTGCATTTTTGTTTTTTAATTTGAAATTGTATAGTGCATGATTGTTTGTTTTTTTAAAACATTTTAGAGTTATTTTTTGGTGTGATATCATATTTGTGAGTAATTTGAATGTGTAATTGTGATTTACTAATTGGATTTGCTTGTGTAAATTTGGATGGAATGTGTATATGCTTGTTTATTTAAAGTATTTATAATCATTTTTTAATGATAAATTGTTTCTTTAATTGGATTTGCTTATATAAATTTGGATGGAATGTGTTATTGATATGAACCTTATATGATATGAAGTTTGCATTTTTTTTTTTAATTTGAAATTGTATAGTGCATGATTGTTTGTTTTTTAAAACATTTTAGAGTTATTTTTTGGTGTGATATCATATTTGTGAGTAATTTGAATGTGTAATTGTGATTTACTAATTGGATTTGCTTGTGTAAATTTGGATGAAATGTGTATATGCTTGTTTATTTAAAGTATTTATAATCATTTTTTAATGATAAATTGTTTCTTTAATTGGATTTGTTTAATTGGATTTGTATAAATTTGGATGGAATGTGTATATACTTGTTTATTTAAAGTATTTATAATCATTTTTTAATGATAAATTGTTGGATTTGTATAAATTTGGATGGAATGTGTATATACTTGTTTATTTATTTATTTAAAGTATTTATAATCATTTTTTAATGATAAATTATTTTTTTAATTAAAATATTTGCAAGTGTAATTAAATTGGTCTATGAGTTCCATTCAGTGTTGTTTTTCTCTTCTCGTAGGCATAGGAATGAAAATCTAGGCAAGTAGTAATGTATGGTAATGAACTGAACAATAAAGTTAAGGTACTAGTGTATGGAAAAGGATCTCAAAAGAGATATTAAGATATTGTCTTGCCAAATATCGAAATACTTATATATATATATTTTTAATACAAACAATTTTTTCTCTTCTCTAAAATAACCTTGGTGTGAGTTTAATTTTGCGATAATTTATTTATTTGTGAAACATGTAAAATAAATTGTTTTAAAAATCATCCACCCAAATCAAAATTAAATTACATTTATATGTTTGTCACATGAAATGTTGATATTTACATTTTCTAATATGTTTTTATGTATAAATATATTTTTAATAATATGTTTTATAATTATATATTTTTTTATATTTAGAGTATATAATAATGTCTATATAATTGTATTTTAAAATGAGATGATTTCTATAATAAATACTTATTAGATGAAATGTTGATATTTTCATTTTTTAAATGTATTTTTTTTTTTTGTGTATAATTATTTTCTCTTTATTTCTTTTATTTCTTTTTTGATTTTTTAAGGAAATTGGTAAATTAAAAACAAACAAACTTATTTCTTGTTTTAAAAACATTTATGAGCTGCATCACGATACCTTTCCTATCTTGTTTTTACATAGAGTACTACATTTATGATATTACAAATATAATGTTGAAAGAAAACATTCAAAATATATATATGGTTTTGCAAAACATAAAATAGAGCATTGTGTCGGAACCAATGAATTCATAGAATGCTACCCAGTTTATGTCCCTTGTTATTTTGTTTTGTCTTTCATGTTGATGGACCCAAAGTTGCAATGTCAAAGGTGCATGTGTCTCTCTTGTACTGGATGTGACAATTAATCTTATAGAAATCCATTTCTATTCTAGAAAGTTTTTCTCCATGGTTTTTAAGAATGCCCATAATCTTGTCATGTTGCTCATGATTTTTTCTTTCCATGTTATTAATAATGGAAAAGAGGGATCTTATAGTTATATTTTTATTGGAGAAAGATTCTTCATGTTGTCTTAGAATTTTGTTAACATTTTTGAGATCATGAGTACTCATTGTAAACTATGAAGTAATTCATAATTTTAAACAATAAATAAATAGGGATACATATGTCAAAGAAAGGTTGGAAGAAAGAAAATAGGGAAGGATGTTCTCAAGTGCAAAAACTCCTAAAAGAAACAAGCTAAGATGTGCCAAAATGAAAACCATGCCTCTGAGACGAAAAAAAATAAAAAAAAATCCCTCTTTAAGAGTAAGAAATCTACAATAAAATATTAGAAGAAAAAAATCATACAAGAACCTAGGCTGAAGGTACCAATCTAAAAATGTATATGGAGAGAAGAAACAAAAAATCCACCAAGTCTTCCACACAAGTAAAAAAGACCAATTGAAAAAAAAAAAAAGAGAAACAAAAATCGAACCAAAAAAGTTAGAACCGAAACATTTTCGCCCAACAATGCAAACCCATGTATAAATTCCAAAGATAGTTTGAGAAATAACAATTGTTTTATTTATCCAAGACAATAACCACTAGTCAGAAAAATAACATAACTTTGTTTCTACACATAGAGTGCCTTGAGCTACCATTCGATGAAGAATGCAAAGACCAAACTCAATGGCACCTTCATTTTCCTTTAATGACCTGCTTGTTGTCTAACCACCAAACCAAACCAAGGATAATCCCATCGTGCCCAACAAAGGGAAGAGCTCGGGGGATATAATGAGACGAAGCCCAAGATGGAACAAGAGGCAAGAGTGCGAGTTTGTGAACATAATGATGAATCCAACCCAAAGATAAGTTGACCACATGCTTAGCACCTGTCATGCATAAATGGGTAATCCTTGTCTTTACTGTATATTTCGATTATTCAATGGGCATGGATCAAAGTGAACGATTGACTTTACTTCATGTATGATAGATAAACAAAATATGCAATCAAATTAAGTTGGGGTGCATAAATGTTGGCTTCAAATTTGTTTCTTAATATGACCCTCATAAGATATTGGGTGTGATTAAGGAATGAATGAGCTGCTAAGTACTCCAATTTGCCTAAGTATTCCTTCAAGAAGATTAATAGCTTCATTTTCCAACCTATTTGCGACATAAATTTTTTGTATGAGGATGTGTCCATCTTCTTTGCAATATTTGAAATTATGATTAAAACTAACATTATACTAAAGTTTTTGTCTCCTTAAACCACCAAATCTTATATTCCCATGCTTAAGGCTAAAGATATGCCTTGTATAATTGTATAATTTTTAGTTGTTTTAGGAAATTTGTTTCTTGATTTTCTTCTATCTTATAAATTTAAATTTATATAATATAATAATAAATATATTTTATAAATTATTGCATCTAGAGGTGCTTTGTAGTGCAGTATGAGGAAAATGTTAAAGGTATTATGTTATGTTAGATAACATTACATTGAAAAAAATTAAATACCTCAATTTAAAAAAGATGTCTCAATTAAAAATAATAATAATAATAATAATAATAAAGTCTCCTCAATTAAAAAAATTAGGTTTACCATGTAAAACATGACATGAAATAAAATAATAATAATAATAAAGTTACACCTTAAGAAATTGGATTTCTTTTGGTGTTTGATAGATCTAGGTTTAAGATTAGTCTACCTTAATCATCATCATCATCACTAAAATTTGTACTTATATATATTTTATAGTGGTAAGTAAAGTTACCACTATAACCTTTAGGTATGATAACATGACCTCACTCAACACAAGGTAAAATCAACCAAAAAAAACTTTACATAATATAATAATTATAATTTTTTATTTATTTTCTTAGTTTTTTTTTATTTTTTCTCAATTTTTATTGTTGTTAATCCAATCATATTTTATCTATTTTCAATATCAAAATTTATTATTAAAGAAAAATAAAAATTTTAATTAATTTTTAATAAATTAAGAATAATATATTAATATCATAATTATAATAAATTCAATATACAAGAACACAAATATTAAGAATTATACCTTATAGCCATGGTGAATATACTTAACAAATACACATTAAAAAAAATTATAATTATCTAATTTTTAATATATTTTAATTATTAATTATTTATTTTTTTCCAAGAAAAAAAATTATTTTTTTTCATTTATATTGGTATTCAATGCATATATAATAAAAAATAAAAATACAAAAGATAATATAAAAATACTCAGATCAGTGCAATAGAAGAAGTCATAAAAATTCGAACCAGTCCACATCATGTGCACTAAATGTCGATACAAAGAACTATATATCTAGTGCCTCTTGATGAGAAATCCACTAATAATCTAGAAATATAAGCAAGCAGAAAAAACATAAGAAAAACTTAGGATTTGTACATAATGGTGAATGAATTTATTAATTTTTAATATGATTATATAATTTAATTTCTTTATTAAATACTATCTATAATTTTATTAAATAAATCGTATGAAAAAACAGCTAGCAAATGGGGAGGTTTGTGGCTAGGGTTTCCCTGGCCACATATCGCACGCTCCTTCTTTCCTGCAGGTCAGGTGGGCTTATTCCTGCGGTCTCACTCACTTGGATGCTTCTCCCCCTCGACTTTTCTCTCCCTTCTGAAGATTCTTCTTTCAGGTATATCCAAGCGAGGTGACTCCTCTCCTCGTCACTTGGTTCATCTCGCATGGATCAGGCTCTAATTTTTTTGTTGTGGGTAGGTTGTGGCATCATGCAACATCTCCTTCTGGGGTAGTTGTGTCTTCTCCCTAAGCCATTTTCTTGTTCAGTTTGGGGCCTAATGCCCATATCTATATCTAGTCTCGTTATTTCTTCAGTTTTTGACTACTTGTGGTGCGTCTGGGGGCATTGTCTGGGATTATTATCTCAAATCTATTGTTTTCTGGAGTGGTGGACGGTTCTTCCTCTGAGGGAGCATGGATCTGGGATTGATTCATCGGCATTCCACTTTCTCTCGGCATTCCACTTTCTCCTACCTCATTTATGTGGTTCCTCTTTCGGGTTTCTTCTGTTGTTTAGGGTTTGATGTATGCTCATGATCCGGCTCCTTTTGGTGGCTATTGATGTCTCCTTTCCTCCACTTGAATTGGATTGTTCCAGAGATTTGAGGTACTATCTTGGGCATGCAGTGTTGTGGTTATAGGCACTTAGAAGCCCTGTTGGGAGGGCGTGTTGTTTCTGGTCACTTATTGGTCGAGGTCTCCATCGATTTTGTTGCTTTTTGGTCTTGTCGATCTGAGGTTTTCATACCTCTCTGATCTGGTTCTTTCGGCCTCCTGGGTCTGTCAGGAGTGCATTTTTGGTGGTTTTACTTCTCTCGGGTTCTTTTGTGTGGGGTCTTCACCGACCCATTTTGAGGATCATTTCTAGTTAGTCTTTCTTCTTATTTTTATGGTATCTCTGCCATCATTTTTTCCCATTAAAATTTATCTACACATGTGCTAGAAACACCTATAAAATGTAATTTGATTCTCTACAAATGAATAAAATTACACCTTTTTTTGAGAAAACATTTTTTTTATTAAATAAATATCTTATTAATTTACAAATAATATAATTATATTTCACATATTAAATTTATATAATAATAATAGCAAAACATGGTTTTTCTTTTAAGTTAAATGAAATTTTACATTCATGTTATTAAAAACTTAAAATCCCCAAAACTAACTCTCAAACAAATTAATATATTGTACTAATGAATAATATTTATTTAATGAAATTATTAAAAATATATATATTTTATTAAATAAAATAATTTATTAAAAAATTAAAAAATTATTTGATATTTTAAGAATTATAAAATCGTTCAAACTAAAATTATATATATATATATATATATATATATATATATATATATAACTTCATTAAATAAATATCTTTATTAATTTACAAATCATATAATTTTATTTCACATATCAGATTTATATAATAATAATAATAATAATAAAATATTTCTTTTAAATTAAATGAGTTCACAATTTCTTGTTAATAGAGATACTAAAATCTTAAAACCTGAGATATAATAAAATTTTAAAACCTGGTAACTAGGAGAAAATCTCAAACAAATTAATATATTATATTGATAAATAATATTTATTTAATGAAATTATTAAAAAAATATTATTTTTTATTAAAGTAATTAATTTATTTAAATATCAATAAATTATCATAATATATTTAAATTATAAAATTATTATAAATTTAACATCATATATTTATAAATCTCACAAAATAAATTTACAATAATAATGATGTTTATGATGATGATTAACTTTCACTAAGATTAATTAGTTTATTAGATGATCATCTAAATTTTCCTTTCTTAGAATAACAAAAAAATATATATATCAGAAGAAAGAAATTTTGATAGATTATCAGTTCAGTGTGTATCCCTCGGTCTCAAATTTGTTACGCATTTTTTGGATTCAAAACCCGAGTTCGTATGCTCAAGATATCCATGTTTTTGTCTAACCGCCCAAAAAACGTCTTTTTACATGGGTAACATAACTAAGATCTTCTTGGTTCCATTCTTATTGCTTAAGACTAAGTCACATTTTCTTTGTTCCACTCTTCCATACATAGTCTCACTTTTGAATTTCTTGTTTCCATATCCCCACATTTATTGTTTCTATCACTCACTAGGTCATTTTCCTTAGTATCATTTATTTTTACGGTGCATACTTGCATTCCTTTCTTTCCCTCCTTACCTCCACACACCTTACCCCCACTCCACATTCCCTTACTCCATTCCCTCTCTATTCATTCCTCCCCACTCACCCATACTTAACCACTTTTCAAAGTTTTTGGACCTACTCCCTTTATCCCTTACCCTCACCCCGCATTGCACTCCCTTACCCCCTCTCCACTCCCTTACTCCCCACTCATTCACACTTAAAATCTCATCATTATTTCAAACATCTGGAGCTCCTCCCTCACTACACTCCTCCCTCACTCTACATTCCCTCCATTATTTCTCCTTCCTCAGTGCTCACCTCCCTCCCTCCTTCCACACTCTCGTCCCTCTCCCATTTCTCCAACACTTAACCATATTTCCTAATATTTTACTCATGCAATCACATTATGACACATTTCAATGCATTATTTTTTGCACATGGTATCCAATGAGAATGATACACATGGAAACCTATGAAGGGATGACACATGGTAGACATATGGCACCATACAACCTATAACATGTTGCAACAAAAGGTGATATTACATATGGCATATTATTGACCTTTCGCGTATTATTGACCTATCACATGAAGACACATGGAGAAATGTTTACTGCTCCCTCACTACACTCCTCCCTCACTCTACATTCCCTCCCTTATTTCTCATTCCTCAGTGCTCACCTCCCTCCCTCCTTCCACACTCTCTTCCCTCTCCCATTTCTCCAACACTTAACCATATTTCCTAAGATTTTACTCATGCAACCACATTATGACACATGGCAGCGCATTATTTGTTGCACTTGGTATCCAATGAGAATGATACACATGGAAACCTATGGAGGGATGACACATGGAAGACATATGGAACCACACAACTTGTAACATGTGGCAACAAATGGTGATATTACATATGGCATATTATTGACCTTTCGTGTATTATTGACCTATCACACGAAGACACATGGAGAAATTTGTACTACTGACTCATCATGTTGGTTGGGCATGAGTTTGAAGTTGACGAAGACACTCATCTTGTTGGATGGGCATGAGGTGGAAGTTGACGAAGACGCATGGAGAAATTTGTACTGCTGACTTATCATATTAGCTGGGCATGAGGTAGAAGTTGACTGGGAATTTAAAATATTAATTAATTTATCAATTTCTAAGCGAAGGTCGAATTCTAAAGTCTCTAAAGTCTCTTTTTTGTCTCCTCTTAACTCAAATTAGGTGGATGATACACCTTTTTTACATATATCATTAATTCTCCAAGAGTCACATGCATGTGGGATTAACCTTTTATAAACAAAATTCAAATTTCTAAAGGATAAAGGTGAATTAAAATCAAGGGCCCAGATTGCTCGGTGAAGATCGATCAACTGTTATTGAGCGTTAATCTTTTGAAGGCCATATCTTGAGATCCGAGAATCACATTTGGGAAAACATTATCTCATTCGAAAGGTAATTCAATGAGGAATATGATGGAATAGGTTTTAAGGGATGAAATTGGCCATGTTTCTCTCATAAATTGAAAGAACAATCATATTTATCTTTATGGTTTGATGATAGATATGCTTGGAACTCCAAATTCTCGAGGTCATATCCTGAGTTTCAGAACTCCAAATTGTTCTCAAGAGGACTCGTTGGAAAGTAGAAACAATGAAGATTGCATATAAAAAAATTTCAATGGATTAAAAGGAAAATATGTTACTCGTAAAATTAAAACATAGTCCTCTTTTGTTAAAGGCGGGTAAATTGAAAGATTGAAAATGAAGTTTATTAAAAAAACTTTATTAAAAGAATAAGTGAGCCCTACTTGGAGACAAAAATTTCAATGAAAAAACTTATTAATGAGAATAAAATGAAACATTATTTAAAGGTGTTTTACTCGAAAAGGATTCATGGAAATTTCTAGAAAGGAAAACCATAACTACTTCAAGAACATTGAAAGAAAATTTTAAAAGGACAAAAGAAGGAATTATCAAGAGGTTGGAAGTTAGAAGTTTCTACAGTGATGAAGAGTCTACAAGAAGAAAAGATCTATATTTCTCATATAGATCTTGTCTCTCTACATCTTCATCTTTTCTATTTCTTTCAGTCAAATCTTTCATGTATTTTCAGAAAAACATGAAGATTTGGGTCTGAGCAGTTCTTTATCAAAAGTCTTAAGTCATCTTGTAAAATTTTATGTGCAGAGGAACAAGATACCTCGTTGTAAAAAGGAAATTGCAGTTTAATCAGAGTTTATCAATTTTTCATTGAGATTGTTGAGGCTGTTGAGACAACTTTATTTTTCTAAGAGGGTTAAATCTATTACATGTGGGATATTATTATTGATTCCTTTACATAGAGATATTTTGGGGCATAAATTTAATCACCTCTCAAGACTTGATATTTTGAGTGTGATATGTTTAAAGTGTTTCTATCATATTCTTTATTGAGTTTTGATGATGCACTCTTCTAACATTCTTTGATGACATGTCCATCTTTGTTTTTTCCATTCCTATTACAAACTCATAGAAGATTCAAGGTTCAATTTATCTTACGAGAAATAAAGAATGTCATTTGAATGGAGACTCCAAAACCTTGTTGTAATATTCCATATATAAAATAGTATGCAAAACATAAATAATTAGCTAGAAATGGAAGATAAAAAACGATATAACTAGAACAATACCACAATAATACCAAAATAATACCAGAATAACACAAGAAAGAGCACTTTGATTACTGAGAGCAATGTTCATTTTCCTCTTTGAGGGGTCAACCTCTAGCAAAGCAGATCTCTATTACAATAATATCCAAGACAAAAATTCTCATACCCGCAACTCCTATTTATACTAAATATGTCTATCAAAAGAACAATCTAGAGGAAGATCGTTCTAGAAGTGGAAGCTTCTATTAGGTCTTATCACATTTGACTTATTCTTCCTTATTGATAGGAATTATTAATATTGACCTTTATTACATGGAAATATATTATTCTACCTATGTGAGGGGTTAGGTCCCTAACATGTCCTCACCCTTAAAAGAAACCTTGTCCTCAAGGCTTGAGATGAGGAAATTGTTGCAGAATGGTAGTTAGTTACCAAGTGGCATCTATTGGAGTTGTATCTTTCCACTGGAAAAAAACTTCCATGATGGTTCATCGACACAAACGATGCTCAATATGGTCCAAAAATTCTTGTGGATATAGCCAAATGGAGCCTTCTTCATCCAACTCAGGAAGGTTGTTTTGAGTTTGGCACTTAGTTCCAATCACCTTCTTTAAGCAGGAAACATGAAAAACAGGATGGAGCTTAGAATGACTAGGAAAAGCTAACTGATAGGCCACTTGTCCCACATGCTTGAAAATGATATAAGGACCATAAAATTTGGGTGCCAGTTTCTAACAATGGTCAGCCTTGAGGTAATTTTTCTTGTAAGTTTGCAGTCGAAGAAAAACTTGATATCCTTCTGCAAATTGACGTTCAGAGTGACCTTGATCTTCTTGTTTCTTCATGTGATTCTGGGCCATGACCAAATTCTCTTTGAGGGTACAGAGAATAGCCTCTCCTACTGTAAGCATTTCGTCAACTGCCTGGACCTTCGAGACACCTGGAAAGGATGAGAGACTTGAAGGTGGATTTTGTCCCTACATCACTTCAAATGGAGTCATGCTAGTAGTTGTATGGTAATAATTGTTGTACCACCATTCAGCTAGTGGTAACTATTGAACCCATTGATTTTTACATTCTAATGAAATGCACCTCAAATATGTTTCCAAACACTTGTTCACCACTTCAGTTTGAGAATCATTATGGGGATGATAAGTTGTACTGAGATGCAATTGGGTTCCTTGTAGCTTCAACAATTCTTGCCAAAAAGTGTTGGTGAAAGTTGGGTCATGATTAGAAACAATAGAATGGGGCATGCCATGAAGATTGAAGACATAATCCATGAAACATTGAGCTAGAGTGGAGGTTGTAAATGGGTTTTTAAGAGCACATAAATGAACATACTTGGAAAGACGATCAACTACCACCATGATGAATGATTTATTTCCCAATTTAGGTAAGCCTACAATAAAATCCATAGATATATCCTGCCAAATAACAAGTGGAATTGGAAGTGGTTGTAGTGTGCTAGGATATTTGAATGTTTCTCCCTTGTGTTGGAAAACATCACATTCAACCACAAAATTTTGAATTTCCTATTTCATACCATCCAAGAAAAAATAACGTTTGACCTGGTCATAGGTTTTGGTAAACCCGGAGTGTCGAGCGATGGGTGTAGCATGAAGCTCAAAAAGTACCGTGGATTTAAGTTTTGAATGTTTACTTAAATGAAAACAACCTTTGTATCGAAGGTCATTATTGAGCCAAGAGTAACTTAGGAAGACTGTAGAATTGGCTTGAAATTGTTGTATCAGATGCAAACTTTTGGGATAATGTAGTCATTCCTAGAAAATAGCTTGGAGCCAATCTGGTACAATGAAGGAGAGAAAAAATGGACCCTTCATATTCATATTTTCTAGAAAGTGCATCACCAACCATATTGTCTTTTCCTTTCTTGTAAATGATCTCATAATCGTATCAAAATAGCTTAGTCACTCATTTTTGTTTCTCTATGAAAGAAAGGCATTGTTCTGGAAAATACTTGAGGCTTTGATGATCTGTATTAATTTGGAAGCATTTCTTGAATAGATAAGGGAGCCAAAGATCCAAGACATGCAGAATAGCCAACATTTCCTTTTCATATATTGATTTTCCCAAATGTTTCTCTGATAGTTGTTTGTTGGTAAAGACCAAAGGTCGTCCCTTTTGCATAAGGACTACACCAATTCATTTTGCAAGATACCAGATATATAAAATATGCAGAATAGAAACAAAATGCTAGAAATAACAGAATAACAGTAAAATATCCAGCATAATCTTCACAATACACAGAAATGATATACGAAATAGCAACAGAAATAGCACTTGATTCAGATAGCAATGTTCACAGGCCTCTTCGAGGGGGCAAC
>ML793644.1:254995-286244 GCA_009831015.1 Picea engelmannii | reverse complement strand
AGATCCTTCTAGAAGCGGAAGCTTCTATTAGGTATTCTTACATCCGCCTTATTCTATTTTATTGAAAGGTCTTATTAATATTGACCTTTATTACATCCGAATACATTGATCTACCTATGTGCGGGTTAGGACCTTAACACATTTTCTGGAAGCATCACATTCCAGGACAAAGGTCTTTGTGAAATCAGGAAGGGACAGGACTGGAGTGGGGCCATCTTCAAGTTTTTAAAAGCCTGAGCAGTTGTTGGAGTCCAAGTGAAATAGTTTATTTTAAGGAGAGAAATGAGAGGTGCCACGATATTTCCATAATTCTTAACAAACTTGTGATAATAACCTGTTAAACCCAAAAATCCGCAAAATCTTTTGAGATTCTTTGGGTGAGGCCAATATTGCTTTGATATTTTTAGGATCCACCTCGACACCATGCTTGCCAACAAGATGACCCAAGTACTAGACTTTCGAGGTGCCAAAAGAACATTTAGATTGTTTGAGTAAAAGTTGGTGCTAAGAGAGTATATGGAGAACTCGATCCACACGAGCTAGATGGGTTATCCAAGTTTTACTATAGATGAGGATATCATTAAATAAAACTAAGACAAAATGATGGAGAAAAGGACGGAAGACATGATTCATGAGGCTTTGGAAAGTGGAGGGAGCATTACACAAGCCAAAGGGCATGACCAAAAAATAATAGTGGCCCTCATAAGTTCTAAATGCAGTCTTAGTAATGTCTACCTCTTTCATATGGATCTGGTGATAGCCAAAATGAAGATCCAGTTTAGTAAAGAACTAGGCACCACTCAATTCATCCAAGAGGTCATCAATGACAGGAATGGGAAATTTGTCTTTAATGGTGAGTTTGTTGAGGGCACGAAAGTTAGGACACATCCACCAAGAACATTCTTTCTTAAGGACCATGACTACAAGAGAAGAGTAGGGGACCATACTAGGGAGTATAACACATGTGTTGAGCAATTCTTGAACAATTTTCTCAATTTCATTTTTTTGGGAAAATGGATTACGATAAGGACAAATATTGGGAGGAAGGATTCCTGGGAAAAGGGGAATGGAATGATAATGAACACCATGGGAAGGAGGGTTTCCCTAGGGAGTGGAAAAAAACCACTTGATGTTTAGAGAGGATGGATTGGAGGTCCTATGGCACAGAGGGTGTCTCAGTGGCTTGTATGAAATTGAGTTGGGAAATAATGCCAGAATGACCTTTTTTTAGCATCTTTTCCATGCGATGGGAACTCATGATCTCCTTGGAACTAGCGTTGATACCTTGGAACTTATATTGTTGGCCCTCCTGGTTGAATTGCATGGTTAATTCCTTAAAATCCATCAGAATGGGACCCAAAGTCCTTAGCCATTTTGCACCCAACACAATGTCACAACCACCCATGTCGATAGAAAACATATGATATTTCATGTGGTATTCACCAATTTGTAGATGCACATTTTCACAACGCACTCCACATTTCATGGACCTTCCATTGACAATCATGATTTGAAAATTATTGACGACACGAATATAGAAATTAGTTTCTTGGGAAATTAAGTGATGAATGAAATTATGGGTGCTTCCACTATCAACAAGAATGATGACCTTCCTATTCTTAATTTAACCAATTAGCTTGAGGGTTTGGGGAGAACAGAAGAAAGTGAGAGAATTTAGGGAAGAGACTGGTTCTACTTCGGGAGGGTCTAAGGGAGGGGTCATGTCAGTGGGTTCAAGTGACACAGATGCAATGGGAGCCTCAACATTGTCTTCTGAAACATCCTCTGAGATGGCCATAAAAATACCATGTTCCTTACACTGGTTCCCAGGAAAACATTTTTCATCACAATTATAACAAAGGCCTTTGAGTTGTCGCTCATCCACTTCAGCCCTGGTCAATTTCTAGATATTTAGTGGAGTAGAAGGAGGAGTGTGAGTGACTGATTTAGGGCAAGGAATAAATGAGGGTTTTTGGTTTTGAGAAGAGGAAAAATTTTGTTCTTCCTTATCTCTTTTAGTATCATCCACCCAACTTTGAGGTCGATCCATGAGGACATGGGCACGAATCTTATCCTTGAGGCCACTGATAAAACATTCTCAGAAAAAAGCATCATAAATGCCCTCTATACGAAAACCCAATCGCTCAAAATCAGTTATAAAGTCTCCCACTGTGCCATATTGTTTCAACTTTGTCAAACTACCTAAATGGTTGGTGTCACTGTTAAAGATTTCATGAAGCTTTGCCACAAAGTGAGTCCAAGCCACATACCCTTAGCGGAATTTTTTTCTCCATTGCCACCATTGCCAATGTTCTTGATCTATATGGAGAACACCATACTAGAGTTTGGCCAACTCATCCATAATGCGATACAAAGAGAAATAATTTTCCATTTGAGTTACCCATCTAGTGGGATCTGAACCATCAAATTTGGTCACATCCACACGTGGAAGGCATAGGTCACGCTGAAGGTGATGGGGCTGAAAATTCTGGGAATGAGAGGAAGTTTCACCTTTGAATTGCAAAGGTGGGTCAAATGAGGGAAGAGATACATGGATATGCATCTTGGCACAAATCATCATAGTGAAGGATTCAAGTTGGGTAGAAAGGTATTGTTTGAGGTCTTGTTTGAGGTCCTCTATTTTGGCATTGATGGCGGAATGCATGTTTTTATTGATGGTGGAAATATTGGCACTGATTTGTCTCACTTCATGTTTGGTTTCTGTGAAATTAGAGTGCAAGGAATTGAAGAAATATTCCAAGTCTTGGCTACAGGATTGGGCCATGATGAAGAGGCAACATGAAAAGGGGCGGGTGGGACCACACAGAAAATGGGTTATGGGTGAAGTCTATCACAATGATCAGGGAAACAATTTGAATCCAATGATGTAAATCCTAAATAAGGGTGTTGAAAAGGGGTTTGGTCCACGAGAAAAAACAATTTGCTAAAAAATGATAGGTATGACTGCGATAAGTGCGAAGAAAGACATACAACAAGATAGGTCTCAAATAATGGTGCCAATAGGATCCATACAGTTTTTTTACTACTGCGGAGTTATACTCTAATATGAAGAATATTGCAGTGATGAAATGCCCAAATGTTTAACAGGAAGAAATGTGTAGTAATTTCACAACCCAAATGCAGGAGACACAATCGTGCAGCAACAGATCTTATATGTTTTGTTTTTGTTTCCATCCCAATGGTTAGGGTATTCAAGGGTTCTACAAACAAGGGTTTTCCTTGTGTTATATCTCTCTGATATACGTGAAGGGTCCAAAAGTAGTACTCGGCCCAATATCTCAGGGCACCAACGAAGGAGGCTAGACCATGCCCTTAACGGTACTACCCGACTACCCAGGTACTAGAGATTATCTTCTCGAGTGTTGATCTTCGTGGCACTATAGCAGTGAGGTGGCTGATCAGTTTATTTATGGAGGGCTTCAAGATATCTAGGTCGATCTGTATATAGGTGTTGTTTGATGCGCTACCACTCGAAAGGGTACCAACATGGGTTACACGGGTGGCCAACAGATGTGAGCTTAAGTACCACTTGTATTTCCTGTGTGTATGAATCCCCAGTCGCAGGTTTATGCATGTAAAAATAGATCTTTGTAGCTTAAAGATGTCAGAATATGTCTCTACCTTGAAAAAAATTTAACTAAGAATTTTTTGTCGAAGAAGGTGCCCTGATACCACTTGTAATATTCCATATATAAAATAATATGCATAACATAAATAATTAGCTAGAAATGGTAGATAAACAACGATATAATGATAAAAACACCACAATAATACCAAAATAATACCAGAATAACACCAGAAAGATCACTTTGATTACTAAGAGCAATTTTCACTTTCCTCTTCGAGGGGACAACCTCCAGTAGACTAGAGCTCTATTACAATAATATCCAGGACAAAAATTCTCATATCCTTGACTCCTATTTATACTAAATATATCTATCAAAAGAAAAATCTAGAGGAATATCATTATAGAAGTGGAAGCTTCTATTAGGCCTTCTTACATTTGACTTATTCTTCCTTATTGCTAGGCCTTATTAATATTAACATTAATTACACAGAAATATATTATTCTACCTACGTGAGGGGTTAGATCCCTAACACTTGTAGACACAAATATCTGTTGATACACTTTATCTTATATTTTCTTCAAATGATATGATGTGTATCTGTATCCCCATATATAAAAGTCTTACATTTGTATATATTATATTTCTTGGAATATCTCTCAGGGTTTTCTCTTTAGCATTCACCCTTTACATTCATTGCAAATCCATACAAAGAATCTTCCAATATTTCATCCAAAGAGGTGTACCACCTCTCTAAAAACATAGGGTGATTCATTTCCTCGTGAGGTTGACCTTAAGGTCATAAAATAGTCTTTTATATCAACATATGGGTATAGGCGGGGAAGTGTATCACAATGATCAGGGTGATGAGTTGAATCCAATGAGGTAAATCCTAAATAAGGGTGTTGGAAAGGCGTTGGGTCCACGAGAATTTTTTTTTGCTGAAAAATGATAGGCATGACTGCGATAAGGGCGAAGAGATACATCCAACAAGATTGGTCTCAAATAATGTTGCCAACAGGATCCAGACTTTTTTTCACTCCTGCGGAGTTATACTCTGATCTGAAGAATATTGCAGTGATGAAATGCCCAAATTTTTAACAAGAATAAATGTGTAGCAATTTCACAACCCAAATGCAGGAGACACAATTGTGTGACAATAGATCTTATATGTTTTGTTTTTGTTTCCATCCCAAGGGTTAGGGTATTCAAGGGTTCTACAAATAAGGGTTTTCCCTGTGTTATATCTTTTTGATATATGTGCAGGGTCCAACAGTAGTACTCGGCCCAATATCTCAGGGCACCAACGAAGGAGGCTAGACCATGCCCTTAACTGTACTACCTGACTACCCAAATACTAGATATTATCTTGATCTTGGTGGAACTATAGAAGTGAGGTGGATGATCGATTTATCTATGGAGGGCGTCAAGATATCTAGGTCAATCTGTATACAGGTGTTGTTTGATGCACTACCACTCGAAAGGGTACCAACATGGGTTACACGGGTGGCCAACAAATGTGCGCTTGATTAACACTTGTATTTCCTGTGTGTATGAATCCCTAGTCATGAGTTTATGCACGTAACAACAGATCTTTATAGCTTAAAGATGTTAGAATATGTCTCTACCTTGAAAAAACATTAACCCACAATTTTTTGTTGAGGAAGGTGCTCTGATACCATTTGTAATATTCCATATATAAAATAGTATGCAAAACATAAATAATTAGCTAGAAATGGTAGATAAACAACGATATAATGAGAACAACACCACAATAATACCAAAATAATACCAGAATAACACTAGAAAGAGCACTTTGATTACTAAGAGCAATGTTCACTTTCCTCTTTGAGGAGGTAACCTCCAGCAGAGCAGAGCTCTATTACAATAATATCCAAGACAAAAATTATCATACCCTTAAATCCTATTTATACTAAATATATATATCAAAAGAAAAATCTAGAGGAAGATCATTCTAGAAGTGGAAGCTTCTATTAGGTCTTCTTACATTTGACTTATTCTTCCTTATTGCTAGGCCTTATTAATATTGACATTTATTACATGGAAATATATTATTCTACCTATTTGAGGGGTTAGGTTCCTAACACTTCTAGACACAAGTCTTTGTTGATACACTTTATCGTATATTTTCTTCAAATGATCTGATGTGTATCTGTATCCCTATATATAAATTTTTTACATTTGTATATATTAGATTTCTTGGAAGATATCTTGGGGGTTTCTCTTTATCATTCACCCTTTACATTCATTGCAAAACCATACAAAGAATCTTCCAATAATTCATCCAAAGAGGTGTACCACCTCTCTAAAAACATAGGGGGGTTCATTTCCTCATGAGGTTGACCTTAAGGCCATAAAACAGTCTTTTAGATCAACATATGGGTATAGGCGAGGTAATCCAAGAGGAAGTGTTTTTCATATTCTACCCTCTTAGCATCACAAAGGTGACATATTCTCTCATCCCATGGTGTTTTGGGAGTTTTCCAACGCCCAATTTCACTATAATGTTTCTCACATTTAAATAGTTGTGACATTTAAAATTGTGTTATTAATAATTAGATTATAATTTTTATTTGTAAACATAAATTTAAAATAAAAATAAAAATAAAATAGTAATAATACACACACACACACACACACACACACACACACACACACACACACACACACACACACTATGCTCATCCCTCACATACACAAGCTATTCAATTTAGCAATCAAGCAGGGATTCCCTAAAACTTGGACACAAAGACTCATTGCTCCTATTTTTAAAAATGGTGATAGAAGCATTCCCTCTAAAACAAGACCATTATGATTAGCCTGATTTTAGCCCAGCTTTATGCAATTATTTTGGAAAAGAAGATTAGCCTTTGGATAGAAGGTCACGGTAAAAGAGATAAAGGTCAGGCCAATTTTAGGAGATATCATTCAACTGTGGACGATCTGGTTACCTTTAATATCATTATAGAGGAGTTATGCAATACTAAATCCAATCTTTTTTGTTGTTTTGTTGACTTTAGAAAATATTTTAACACGGTTCCTAGGAAAAAGCTTTAGAATAGGTTAGAAGAGATAAAAGTTCCTTTCGAGTTGAGGGTTGTTGCAATAAGTTTGTATGAGCACGTTATTTCCAAGTTTAAGAAAACTGAGGGTTGGTCGAAAGAGATTAACTACATTATTGGAATTAAGAAAGGTTGTCCCTTGTCCCCTACCTTTTTTGACATATACATTGAAAAGTTAGAAGATTGCTTGGAAGAAGTAGTATGTTCCAGCCCTACTCTCATGGGTATAGTCATCAATCTTGTTATTTATGTTGATGATGTAGTTCTTATGTCAAGGATCCCCCACGATATTGAAAACCAACTAAGAATCCTCAAGGATGTTTTCTCCAATATGGGTATGACTGTTAATACTGACAAGACTAAGGTCATGATTATTAAATCCATCAATATCACTTATGATACCTTTGTTTATGAAAATAGAAACTTGGAGGAGGATACTTCATACACATATCTTGGAATCCATATTCACCACAACCTCAACTTGAATTATAAAATTGAGAAAAGGATTATTGGGGGATGGAAATCTTATTATGGTTTTGAAAACAATTGTAAATCAACTGATCTTTGGATATGTGATAAGAAGAAAATCCTCTTTGAGACTCTTGTTATGACTGTTATTATATATGGATGTGAAGTCTAGGGATGTGGTATCTCTCATGAATACTAGAGAAAGATAGAGAATATCCAAAAAAAATTATAACCTATAATATCAAAATTAAAGGAAATACACCCTATCCTATCCTCCTATTAGAGGAAAGCTTTTCCTGCATTGAGAGTGTGGCTATCACTAGATGCCTAATGTATAAGAACAAGTTAAACAACATGGAAGACAAGGAGCTTCCTAAAATTTCTTCAAAATACAATCGTAACCACCTTCACCTCAAGCGAGGATGGCATAAAGATGCCCATTCTTGGCTAAGCTATTTGGAAATCATGGAAGACACCATTTTGCAGAATTAGGATACTATTAAAAATATCATTAAATCAAAATTTAAGGCGAAAACGTGGTGTGATAAAAATTTAGAGGGAAAAATAAAATAAGGTATTATAAGGATGTAATCAACCATAATCTAGAAGATCAAAATTATCTCTCTATTTTGACAAGTGTAAATAAAAAAATAAGTCTCTCTAAGATAAGAAAAAATTCTCACAAGCTCCATACTGAAATTGGGCATTGGTCAATTCCTAAAAGGACATGGGGTGAAAGAGTGTGTCACCTTTGTGACACTAATAAGGTTGAAGATTAAAATCACTTTATCTTAGATTGTCTAGCCTATACCCAAATTAGATCTCAATTTCAAAATATTTTTCACACTACCAACCTTCCTAACCTTTTAACTCAACAAAACTATGGTGATGTTGTAAATCTTCTCTTAATGCTTTTTGAGCATGGAAACAAAATTATAAAAAGATGCAAGTAATCCATTACCCTCTTGAGGTTCAATAGAACTCTCAGTGGACGTTCATCATCATCAAATTAGAAAGGAAAAAATGCTCAACACTCTTAAATAAATTAATATATTGTATAAATAATATTGTTAATAAAATGATGGATACAACATAGCGTTAATGCATGAGATCCAATTAGAACTCCACAGTTAAACATGATCATTCTAAAGTATTACTGAGATGGGTGACCACCTGAGAAGTCCTAGTGTTTTTTGTGTCGATTGGATGTATCTTGGGTGGTTGGGAGGAATGGTTGTTACCATCCCCACCCAGGTTCAATTCCTTGTAAGTGATATGTGATGCCCTTAAATAGATCTATATGATGTTCTTGTTGTTGAGACCCCAATATTGTGAAAATTCTTGGTCTCCCCATGTCCTCTCCTAGATTTCGACGAGGGAGAGGAGCTTTAGTGAACCACACATAAAAATAATAATAAATATTGTTAATAAAATTATTAAAAAATAATTTTTTTTGTTAAATAAATTAATTTGTTAAAATATTAATATATTTATTTATTTATGTATCTATAATCTCATTAAATAAATATTTTTACTAATTCAAAGATAATATAATTTTATTTTACATAAAAAAATTATATTATAATAATAATAATAATAATAATAATAATAATAATAATAAAACAATTTTTCTAAGTTAAATGAGTTTCCATTTTTTTAAAATAATAAAATTTCAAATCTCAAATTAATGTATTTAAATAAATATTTTTACTAATTCACAAATAATATAATTTTATTTCACATAATAATAATCTATTTTTAAGGTCACGACCAAGCTAGACACCAAATTGGTGTATGAGATCCCCCTTCGACCAACTATTTTACTGGTAAATTCTATAGAGGTATACATACATTGGCGATATTTAAATGATTTGAACTTATCACCTCTTAGAAGGAAATACATATCCCTAAAATAAAATAATCACTAAATACATAAAATCCAATATTAAAAATTATATCTCTACTACCATAAATATAATTAACAAACATGAATTAAACAATATCATTATATAATTTTTAATATATTTTTTAATTTATTAAAATTTTAATAAATTAATTTATTCCTATAATCTCATTAAATACATATTTTTATTAATCCACAAATAATATAATTTTATTTCACATATTAAATTTATATAATAATAATAAAACATGTTGCTTTCATGTTAAAAGAGTTTGCACTTTCTTGTTAGTAGCTAAAATCTAAAAACTGAGAGAATCTCACAAACAAATTACTATATTATATTGATAAATAATATTTACTTATTGAATCCCTAAGACATAGAGTGGTTGGGACTACAAGATATATGTGTTTCTAAGAAAGCACTCCTCATTGAATCTCTTAGGATTTTCCTTACCCGTGATAGTCCATGGAGAAGAATTTTGATAGACAAGTATATAGCACTAGGCACAATACTATATTGGATTCGTAAACCTCAAAAAGAGTATCCAAGGGGTCTTGAATTAGTGGAAATATACAGGGGAAATCATGAATATGTGTGTCTATTTTGTTTGTTTTATAAGAAAAAAAACTATATTTTTATAGGTTATTCAATTTCCAGTATACAAAAGTATTTTTTTATTTAGAATTTCACTTTACACTAAAAACAAAACTTGTGAAGAATTTTGTTAGCTTTCCACTGACTATTTTTCAAAAAAACATTATAGATATTTGATATGTCAATTTGACAATTATTTAATAGTATGTTCCTTAAACATGAAAGGAATGATAATGAGTTATTTTCCCCCCCAACAATATATCTATTATTAAAAGAAAAAAATTAACAAACAAAACATACTGCAACAATCTACGAAGACTCTATTTTATTATGACTATAATTTTGAATCTAAGAGATGGATATTATAATTTCTAGAATTTGTTAAGTTGACCAAGATGAAAACATTGCATATTTTAAACACATGTTTTCCCCCCACCTTGTATCTATCTTAATTTTTGCTTAATAGTAAAATCTAAAAATACCCATTTGAAAAGAACAGTTTAAGGATTATGAATATAAATCTTTCTAAATTTTTCACTGTGTATTTTTAGAGATATAGATATTTCATTTTACTTAATCATAATGTCGGCTGAAATATTATGCAGTGACTTTTTTTAAAAATGAAATAAAATTAGATAAAAATAATGAAAATGAAAACAAATTATAGGAATTGAAAGTAGATTCAATTTTACAAATGTTGGTATCATTTTCAAAACCAAATTCTGAGTATTTGCAGGAGTCTGCAACCTCCAAAGTTCAGGTAAGCTCGAGGGAATTCTCTGGTTACTACAAATAGTCTCATTTGCTCTTTTTCAGCTGAAATAATATTTCGGTTGAAAAACATAATTCTAATGGAATCCATTAAAATTAAATGGTTTCCTAGCTTTCTGGCCGAAATTTTTTTTTCGGCCAAAAGATGGGTGAGAAAATTCCATCGACCGGAAAAAATGAAAAGACACATTGTATCATTTCATTTCACGCTAAATAGTATAAATATGCTTTCGACTGAACACATTTAATACAATTCATCACTTGTTTCATGGCTTTCTAAAGTACCTAGACAAAGTTTCAAATCATCTTTTTCATTTTTGTTGAGCAAGGTTGTTTCATGGTTTTCTAGAGCACCTAAACAAACTTTCGAATCATGTTTTTCATTTTTGTTGAACAAGGTAATTGATATTTTGAATGCAAAAAAAAAATAAAAATTAAGTTCAAGTTTTTATTGGAATAACAATTTATATGTTGAAAGCCTTTGTTGAACATAAAATTATTGATATTATTTTTTAATTATTATTGTGAAAATGAAGTTTTTTTAAGATTATTCTGAAATATTGATTTTGTTAAAATATATTACAAATAACTATTCTCATGGGGAACAAAAGTTTGTGCAAGAAAAAATTTGATCACACTCGAGATGAAACTCACCATAGCGATCAAAGGAAAGAGCATTATTAGAGAAATAAACAAGAACATGCAAATATTGAAAAAAGAAATGATGATAATGTAAATATATATTTTCAACAAGAAGAAGTCCAACCAGGTATACATGCACATATTGTCTATATTAAAAGTATAGAATTCAAATTTAAAATATTGTTTAGTATAATTGATTGTAATTTTACGATTTGATGTTTTTCAAAAAACATAAATAGATTTGTCTCATAACATCAATGAAGACATTGAAACTGAAATTGATGCAGAATACAAATCACCTATAGGTATGTACATAAATTTGTGTTCGGGTTTTGTTTTTTAATATAAACTTTAAATTGAAATATGCAGTAGAATATATCAACATTGATGATGAAATATCAGAAAATGTTGATACTCACAAATTTGGGAAGAAATAAGCTAAGAACTATATAATATATCGAACTAAGAATATGTATAATATTTTTTTCAAAGATGAATCAGTAACAGTACAAGCTCAACTTTTAATTTGTCTAATAAAGTCAAGAAAAATAAAAGAAGCTACATCATTATTAGGTATTCAAAAGTCAACAAAAGATACAAAGATGAAACAAAATGTCTTTGACAATATAACTAGTGTATTAAAATCTTTCGGAAAATCTCGAAAAAAAGATGTCATTGTTGCATGTAGAGTGATACAAACAACAATTGTTTCATCTAGCAATATAAAAGATCGTTTGACATAACACATGGAAATAATGATGGGAACGTCAAGAAAAACATTATACAAACATGGAAAATTTTGATTGCAAATAGATGAAAATGATGAACTTGGTTGTTGGACAGTGATTTCTAGACAACCTTACAAAGATAGACTTGCAGAAAATGTTAAAGAATTGGCCTGTAATTGTTGGTTGATAGAATCTCATGTTTCACCACATACAAGGTATGTGTTGCAATGAATAATAACACAAAAAAAATATGAAGAACATCCAAAACATATATTTCCAATGACACAAATAAAAAATTTCAATAAGTTAAAAAAAGAGCACAAAGAAGTTAAAATTTCCATCAATACATTTGTGCAACAAAAACCGTGGTTTGTTAGACCCATCATTGTTCGTGACACTTGGTTTTTTCATTATCATGTGGAATTTGAGTTATATTACGACACTTTTCTTGATTTTGGTAAAACTTTATGGCCAAGTTCACCTCCTCCTTCCACATTTCATGCTTTTATATCTGAAATTCTATGTGAAAGAGAAGGTGATGAATTATTTTACCAAAAAAAATGTGATGGTGGAAATAAATGTGATCATTGTGGAAATCTAATTTTTTTTCACTCAAAGTATTTTATTGATATGAATGGTCAATCATTTTCTAATATAACAGTCCATTGGAAGAGATATGAATATATCAACAACACAGCTCCACATTCTTCAAAAGTTATTTCCAAAAGGATTGATTTGAAAGTAGATAAAATCTATGTGATAGATGTTTTGAAGAATTTTGAGGAAGAAATTTATAAATACACCAAGCATTCACATAGAGCTCGATGGCAAGACCTACAGTTAAAAAAATCTTGTGAAATGTTTCCACCAGGGACAATTTTGTCTGTAGTTAATTTTTCAGAGAATTACACATTCGCTGCACAAAACAAAATACAGAGTGAATATTATTATTCTAATCAAGTCACTATATTTCTCCACGTTCTATATAGACATGCTCAACGGAATCTTGATAACATAGAAAGCACCAATGACAATCGACATGTTATTAAAGAATATCACTTTTATATAAGTGATGATCAAGCAAATGACACACATTATGTACAACATTGTTTTGATAAATTTTATGATTCAATGAAAGAATGCAGGATCATATTCGATTGAAATTGGATATGGTCAGATGGGTGTGTGGATCAGTTCAAATATTCACTATCATTCTATTGGTTGTGTCTTCTTCATAAAAAATCAAACATTACACATTGTTGGAATTTTTTTTAGACTGGTCATGGAAAAGGAGAGCATGACGGTGCAGGGGCATGTGTAAAACGAGCACTTAGAAGGTATTAGATGAACCCTCATGCTGATCTATTTGAATCCATTGATCAAGTTGTTGAATGGTGAAAAATGGTGTTAGGCCATGAAAATAATTCATCAAGGGATCTGTGCAGGTGTGTCTATATATACGTGTTACACATGTACACGAGATATTTTTATTCACGTGTTCAAATTTATATTCAATATCTTCAATCATTTTCTTGAGAAATTTCAACTTAACACGTTCTTGTCTTGTGTAGGTTTTTGTTGATATGTTGGAATCTAAGATGTAAATATATGAATCCCATATGAAATTAGTACAATACATGGGACACAAAAGAATGCAATTGGTTAAAAGAAAATGCTATCAAAATGTGTTTACATTTCATAGAAGAAATGAGTCTTGTTTTTGTTTAGTTTACATAGAGGACACAAAATCCATAGAGATTTGTGAAAACAAAAATGCAGAATATGTTAAAGCTTAGAGACATACTGAACTTAATATAAAAGGGGAAATGACACTTGCAAGCTTAGAGGAGATGGAATCAAATGAAAATATAGTGTGAGTTGATGGCGATAGAGTTTTTGATCTTGTTAGAGAAGGTAATTTTTATGTTTAAATTATTTCAAATAACTTGTAGATGTACTTGTGTGATAATCTAACACAAACTATTTTTTGTCCAACATATCGAATTATTTGCAGGAGATGTCTTTGTCATTGTTGCACCCGTAGAAAACACTGAAAATGTGAAATATTATTTGATGTGAAGCACAAAAAAAAATATGAGGTTATTAGAAATTTTTGATGAGAACGGTTTTATATATTAAAGAGGATCCATCATATTGAACGGATATTTTTTAATAAACCCATCAAACTGATACTCATGTTCACTTTCAAGACTACCAATCAAATGTCATAAGTTGTTAATATAGTCATTTGGTATGTGCAGTGCACATAAAGTTAATAGAATTTCAATCAAGAAAAGAAAAAAAAAGTTAGAAAATGGAAATTATTCAAAACTGATCATGAACGAATAATTGAAGATGGCATACCATTACGATTTCTTTAAACAAGTGACATGTACATTCCATAATTTAATATTTTTCATTGAAAGTACACGTATTTATGAATATCTAGGATTATAATATCATTTCCAGTTTAGTTTACTTTCATGGTTCATTCAATTAAGAAAAGTTATATTTTTGATGAATTATAAAGTTTACCAAGCCTTATTTACAATGTCAGGGAAGAACCTATAGATTGTATCTAGGAAACCTAAAATTACCTATACTTTGGATGATTATACTTTAATCGTACAAATTATCCAAATCATATACACAAATCCTTTAATTCATTTAACCAATTTACTACATATATGATTTGCATTCATTATTTGCAATGATTGTTCAATGCTTTTTCATATGAAGAGGATAACTTGATATCAAAACTAGGACCCATTTCCATGCCATTATAAGGGACTATTGATGGCTTAGAAAAACTTTAAATACATCTTAAAAAGTATCATTAGCATCATAATTAAATAATTCAAGGTAATACATATGATTAACATCCTAACTAAAAAATTTAAAGACATCTTAAAAAGTATCAATTTTAATTATGAAATTGTGAATTTTGATTCCAATAGTGTTGATATTATATTAAATTGTTAAATTTGTGCATTTAAATTTCAATATCTTGAAGCAAAATGAAAACAAAATTGAAATTATGAACTACTTGAAAAATGTGTATGATGAACCTAACACCACTTATTTTCTACATATTAAACATAGTTTCCATTACTTGTTTGATTGAAAAAAACTTGCGTTGAAAACGAATTTACATTTTCAATTTTTTAATTGAATTTGGAGTATATTCAAAATTCAAGGTAATGTATGATTAACATCCTAATTAAAAATTAATAGCACTAGTGAATACTTTCATTAATGACCTAGGTGTCATAATAATGACATTAGTGAATGCTTATAATGTGAAAAGAATTGATAATTTCCATCCACCATTTTCTACCATTTTCGATACATAAACAATTTCTATCAATATAAATTTTAATGAAAATCGCTTACTTATATTAAAGTATATTTTAATTTTACATATTAAAATAGGTTCCAAATCATGTTTTTATTTCAATTATTATTTCAAAGTACACATATTTTTATTTCACTTTTTCTTGAAGAAATATATTGAAAGCTCGAAAAGAAATGAAAGACTAACATAACCAGTTTAGTGTTGGACTATCATTTCATTGCAAATTTTCAATAAAGAAACCAAGGATAAACATATTTCATTGTGAATTTTCAATTTTGAGTTCATAGTTTTTACTAAATTTTGGATTGATAGGAGTCTATGCCCTATCAAAATAAAGGAAGGGGCTAGATTGATGCAATGATCAATATGCTTAAATTTACAATTCACAAATTGTTAAAGTCAATTGATTCTCTCTTGAATGGAATGGAATAAAACCCATATCACCCAATGAAAACCAACTTTTACCTCAGTAGTCTAATACTAATTTTTCATCACCATGGACTCAGACTTTCTTTTTATGTTTTCACTCTCTCATAAGAAACTCACATATATTTTTAATATACAATATTGTTTGTTTTTTTTCCATTCTAATATTATTAATAGGAGGCAATTGAGAAGTCTGAAATCTAACATGAGCAACCCTCTAGTACTCAACCCTCATCTTTGAGTGTCATTTGGGGTAAGGGGCTCCAAAGTGGGAAACTATAAAATTTGATGACTTGTTTGACTATTTTCAATCATATTTCCACATCTAACAAAATTTAAATTATAAGTTAGAAACTATAATTTGATAACTACCCATATCTCCCATCACTACACAATCATTTCCATTGTATAAATAATCATCTCTACTTCACATAGTACAATGATGTTTATAAACAAAATGAAATAAAACATTTTTAATTTCAGCATAGTATCATAAAACATAAATTAACCTTTTTTTTGTAAATAAATTAGGATCTTTATATTAATAAATGCTTATGTATTTGCAATTCCACCTATTAGCCACCTTTTATTCCACAAAAGGAAACCAGAACAAGTGGTTTTCAACAACAACTTATCCCTTCACTATCATAAAAATTGAAATTATAAAATTATAAAAATTGAAATTATAAATTGCCCATAAAACATAAATTATCCTTTCACCATCATAAACAATATAAGAGAAATCAAATATGAAACAATAAACAATATATTCCACCATCATAAATAATATAAGAGAAATAAAATATGAGACAATAAATTGATATTTTGAGTTCCAAAAATATCAAATATATATATATATATATATATATATATATATATATATATATATATATATATATATATATATATATATAAAATATATATATATATATATATATATATATATATATATATATATATATATATATATATATATATATATATAATGAAATTTTGAATAGTTGCACCACCAAATACATAGGTTCCGCATCCATTTTAGGATGATAACAAAAACTAAGACATTTAACTCCAAAATTTTGGACTCTACACCATCGCTTTAGGACAAATCACTTCATACATGCAATTCTTACATGCAAAAGAAAACATTCGTCGAATTCAAAATTTAAAAATTTACAATAAAATCTATATACAAATTTAAAATAAAACGTACACATGTATCATTTTAGATAAATAAAACAAGTTGTGATTAAAGAAAAATTGACATACATACCAAAAGAGTTAAGTCTCATCCTCCAACATACTCCTTTCCACCAAATATAATGTAAACATATTTTCCACCAAATATAATGTAAACATCTGTAACAATAAAAAACAATAAAAAAAAACAAACAACACATATTAGCATATATACTTTAACTAAATATTAAATAAACAATAAGAAAAAATAACATACCCAACCAGAGTTCCACAGATTTAAGATTATCCCTCTCTTTGTATTACACTTTTTTCACAATTTTGTTAAACCAAACTTCCATCACAAAGTTCCAAAACTTTCAAAATAGTTACTCTCCACATTAAACATGTTGATTAAGGGTGGTTGTCATTGATGTCAACCCTTGAAGAAAGCCCCATAGCACAAAGGTTTGGGTAATGGACCCGATATTGTTTGATGTAAATATGACTCATTATTGTTTTTTCATGGTTAATAAGAAGTAAATATGGATGAACTGCAAAGTGGTCCCCTTATGGTGAAAGCCCTCACAGGAAGACGCTTTGCAGAGTAAGAGAACCCATGCTTAATTGTGGAATAATGAGATTAAGGATAGTGAATTTGTTAGGGAAACTATCATATATGGATAGTGCTTGTCATGCCATTTCCGGTGGTATGTGGAATGTAAAATAACTCCTCACGGTTAGAGAGTTATGGCCATGAGAAGTTGGAGACCCCAGGTTTGGGTAATGGACCCAAGTTTTTTTGATGGGTAATGGTATGAGTTATGATATATTTTTAGATAGTACTATTCTATATGGATAGTACATGTCATTCCATTTCTGGTGGTATGTGAAACGTCACATAACTCCTCACGATTTGAGAGTTATGGCCTTACGAAGTTGGAGGACCCTCATATGGCATCTAGAAGCCCCAAAAGGTCAAAGTAGTCAAAGTGGTTTAAGAGATTTTTAAAGGATAAATAATAAAGTGAAGTGATGAATTTATTATAATTCAGATTAAATACAAAATAAATTATTTCAATAATAATTTTAATGGAGAAATTAGAAGTGGGTTAACCCTAAAATAAGGAAAGTCGACCAAGTGACCTAGAAGATGTTTTTAAGGAAGCTACTTGGAGAGTATAAATAAGAGGCAAGGCTATCTCATTTAACACACACTTAAGAATATTGAATATATATAGGTGTGTGAGATAACCAAGGATGTATAAACCAGAATTTTGAGTGAAGGTGAAGAAAAGAAGGCCGGAATGCACGGAAGGATATGTTATTTACAGGTCATCTCACCATTTTTGCTATAAAAAATTTTCTATAATGATTTATACCGTTAAATTTATATACCATTGAGAAAACATATCCAAGTGTCTATGGTAAAAAATTAAGCTTGTGGGTCGTTGTATTTTTGGAGTTACACTCCGTGGAAAATAGGTTTTATGGTTAGTCCTAAAACTAGTCAAAAACAATTGTTTCAGGTAAAAACGTCGTAACGTCTTCATAAAAGATTCAAATTTAGTGAGACAAAATGTGTTGGTTAGGGTACAGTATTTAGTATTCTTTATAACAATTTTAAATCAATTCAAACAATATTCTGTGCAGGGCGCACTTTACAAGGTCGATCTCTAGAATAAGCCAAAATTCAGCAAGGTATGTCATTTTTGCTATAACTCCTTTTCTGAGAGGTTCCAAGTAGTGACACTTGGAGGAATTGTATAAAACACACCGAAGAACATTTTTTTATCGGTTTTATATATTTATACATCACAGGTACAAAGTTATGATTACTTCAAGTTAGGGTTGTTGACTAATCCAAAACTAGACATGTGAGACTAAAGAAAAGTTTGATTAAAATGCTAGTCTCTTGTTGTTAAACTTAAGAAAGGTTTGTAGGAATGTGATCATATACACCAGGTCTATTACAGAGATACAAATCATATGTGGATGATGAAATTGATGAGGGCTTTTGGTTGAGTTACATGTTGAGTACAAGGTTGAGACAAGTAGTTGATGAGTTGGCACATACATGAGGTGTATAGTTGATGATATTGGTTGATGAGTAGTTGAAACATGATTGGTACATACTTGGTACATGGTTGGATGAACTTTTTTATGGTACACGTTGATTATAGGTTGTTTGGTATAGGTTGGTGCATGGTGGATGCACTTGTTTATGGTACAGGTTGAGGTACAGGTTGATGCATGGTTGATGCATGGTTCAAATTTATTGGTACAGATTTACAGCGGTATATATCACAGTGATAGTGTGACAGTGGTTCTATCATTCTACTTCTACTTCAGGGTGGCAGGACAGGGCAAGGACAGGTGGTTGTAGCCACCTTCCGGTTGTAGCTAGAAAACATAGGGGGTTGTAGTCTCCTTTTGGTTGTAGCCAGAGAATTGGCGAGTTGGAGATTCCCTCAAGTTGTAGCCTGAGAAACTAGGGGGTTGGAGCCTCCTTCTAGTTGCAGCTGGAAAACAAAGGAAGTTGGTTCTTCCAATGAATGTAATTCTTCAAGACATATAAGAAAAAACATTATGTGGTTTTCTCCTGATTTGGGTTTCCACGTAAAACACTGGTGTACTGTGTATGTATGCGATTGTTTATTTCTTTCTGCTCATTATTGGATAATAATTCTACATTGATATAACAATTGAAGAAAAAAGATTATAATTACGTTATTACAGATTCATCCCCCCTCTCAGTAATCCAACAATTGGTATCAGAGAAGGTTCCTTCAGAAATCAGTTTAACCAATGAAAGGTAGATCATGGAGAGTACCAACTCATATAAAAATTGAATACCATAGTTTGATGGACAGAAGTATGATTTTTGGAGCATAAGTATGAAGACATATATACAGGCATGGGTATTTCAAGTTTGGCAATCAATTGTAGATGGATACACAGCGCCAACAGTTCCACCAACAAATGACAAAGCAGTGAAACTCGGTGAGAATAATTCCAAAGCCAAAAATGCACTTTTGAATGGTCTCAGTGATATGGTATTCACCAAAGTTGCACATTGTAAATCTACTAAAGAGATTTGGGACAAGCTTTGAAATATTTATGAAGGAGATTCAAAAGTCAAAGAAACAAAGCTTCAAAATTATAGAGGTCAGTTTGAACAACTAAAAATGAAGAAAGATGAAGATATCGCAGCCTACTTCTTACGAGTCGATGAAACAGTGAATGCAATCATAGGATTGGGAGAAGAAATCGAAGAATCTATAATTGTTCAAAAGGTACTAAGATCTCTTCCTATGAGATTCAACCCTAAGATATCAACACTAGAATAAATATCGAATCTAAACTCAATAATCATGGATGAACTGCATGGAATCTTCACAGCATATGAGATGAGAACTAAACAGGAAAATCGAGATGTAAAAGAAGCAACCTTCAAAGCATCCAAAAGATCAAAGAAAAAGAAAAAGAAACAAGAAGAATATAGCAACAGCAGAGACGTCTTGGAAGATGATGAAGAAGTGGCCAACTTCCTCAAAAGACTGAACAAGGGAACCAACGGTAGGTATAGAGGTAAGCTTCCTTTAATTTGTTTTAATTGTGATGGTATTGGTCATTTTGCTAACAAATTTCCTCATAAGAAAAAGAGAAATGATGAAGGTTATTCAAAAGGCAAACAAACATATAAAGGTAAAAGAACTACAAATAAAGTTTTCAAGAAAATCTTTTGCACCAAAGAAGACATCTCATCATCAGATGAAGATGAAGTCAGTGACAGTGAAACAGGGAGAGTTCTATTCATGGCAGTAGAAGACACTGATAAAGAAGAATCTGAAGAAGAATATGAAGAAGCATATGAAGAAGAAATTGAAGAGGCAGAAGTTGACTTCCGAGAAGAATTAATGAGTGCCATAAAAGTTATCAGAAGAGAAAACAAGAAAAACAAGAAACTACAAGCAGAACTAGATAAGAAAAAAGACACTCAAGAACTAGAACAAATGATCACAAAATTGAAGGTTCAAATAGAAGAAGATAAAATAATTGAAGAAGCACTCAAAGAACAACTAGAAGGAAATGAAAGGATCATTGGAAACCTGGAAGCAAATATTGTCACACTAAGAAAGGATATTCAAAAGAAAAATATGCAAAATAGCTCAAAAGTTCTGGATGAGATTATCAATAGTCAAAAATCTCATCTTGACAAGTCTAGACTTGGATACAATCAAACAGAAAAGAGATCAAGCTCCAAAACAACAGAGCAAGAAACAAATCCAAAAAGCTTTGCAGAAACAATCAAAGGGGATAAAAAGATATACACGGAAGATTACAAGGACACTCTTCCACCGAGAAGATTCAAATTTCAGAATCAACAATAGATAGACAGAACTCAAGAAGAAGAAGGATTCATAAGAGCACCTCCTTTCAGAAGATCTTCAACTACCAGGTATCAGACTATATTTTTTGGTTTATGTTATGCATGTAATAATTTTGGACATAAAGATGTAAATTGCAGAGCTAACAATAGGAACAATAACTACTTTGAGAGTCATACACAAAGGGGTTATTCAAGAATACCTAGTGAAACACAAAGAAGAAGTTACAACAGGTTTTAATCTTTGAGCACTGAAGTGGAATGTTACAAATGTAACAATTTTGGACACATGGCCAAAAAGTGCAGAATGACAGTCCCTCCTAAAGAACCTCAACGGAGTCACAAACAAGAACTTCAGAAAATGTGATGCAGGAGCCTCGCTCACTCATCAAGCGAGCCAGCACGGAGTGGAGAACAATTGGATAGCGCCAGCACATATATTTTTGAAATGCTTTGGAAGTTGTAGCGCTGCTCTTTCATGAAGCCATTCATAAAGAAGCGCACTTGCATTGTATTGTAGATAGGAAGGCATTTATTAAATTTAATGCTGTTAGATAGGAATTAATTGTAGATTTGATAGTTGTAGAATTCGAGAGGGAAAACGGAATATAGGCACCCTCCTTTGTATTATTGTATAATTTTCAGAATTATTGAGATCATTGAGAGCAAGCAGAGCAGAGCAGAGAACTTGTGAAGAACACCCATGTACAGATTGAATTAATAGAAAAGAGTCTTTGATTCAGCTTCATGGTTTGTGTTGCTTCTCTGTATGATGTTTATGTTCTCATGAATGATTGCTTCCTTTGTATGAATTTGCTTTTGAATATGCTGTACATGTGATTTCAAAGGTTTTATTGAAGTCTGAAAGAGAGGAGAATGAGTTTCAATTGTTTCTCTGTCTGAGCCAGGAGATTCCTGCATAGAGTGCAGTGGAATCCATCCGCATCGAGTGCGTTGATGAGGCTAGACAGTTAAACTATTGTTCTCATCTGCCCAGAAGTTGATTTGGGTTGAAGAAGCCGTGCAGGATACGTGCAGGCTGAAATAGAAGCCTCAGCAGTTTGTCTGAGCAAAGGAAGACATGGACTACTGTGGCTGTGAGTGCACAGGACTTGAAAGCATTAAACACTTAGAGGCTGTGGAAGATTGAGTAAGGAAAGCGTGTGCAAAGTCTCTGAGGCAGGCAGAATTTGGAAGCTCAGGAGGGATAGTTCCTTTTGTGAAGGCTGTGGGAACAGGACCCAAGAGGAAGTTCCAACGAAACGGAGGTTTGGAGAAGAAGGGATTTCTAAAGAGAAGAATCAACGGTCAAGGTTCGCGGAGGAGAATCGTGAAACCCCGTCGATCGTCTGATCGTGGAGAAGCTGAGCGGGAGTTAACCCATAGGCGCAGGAAGGATAAAATCCCATCAGGGTTTGGCATTCAACGGTTGATGAGGTGAGGCGCAGACTCATTGAAATCGCGAGTTGCGATTTCCTGAGTTATTCGGAGCCGTTGATCTCCACAGGACAGGTGGCACGCGATCCCGGAAGGTCGGGATTCGGCGTTCGGAGTTTTCCATTGCAACATAATTACCACCGGCGAAATCGCGAAACCGCGATTCTCGATCGCACGAGAGGAGTGTGTGATGTGGAGGAGTGGGACCACAAGGGTTAGTGGAATCTAGGTGGCATCGGATCGGAGTTCGAGGTTCAGAGATTTGGAGGGCCAGTGAATCGCAGCATCAGATTCACCGATTTCCCGATAGGGAAATCCCCAACGAGAAGAAGTGTTGACCCGTTGACCCATCATGGTTCGGGGTTTCAAATTGGATGTGAACTGTGCTCACGTGGTTCGCGATATCGCGAAACCCAATTCTCCGAATAGAAAAGGGGAGATCATTGAGGAAATAGTTGTGGGTATCAAGGACTCCCGAGAGGAGTAGAAAGAGTCTTTGACTCTTCGGGCCATGTGAGAGAAGGTCCTGGAGTGAGTGGTTGTGCCTGGAGGGACACAACTCACGTCAGAGTGGTATCAGAGCCCGAAATCTTGTCTGTATATCTCAGGCGAGAGAAGGGAAGGAGAAAGGGAAAACACTCTGATACACACGACTCACGTCAGAGTGGTATCAGAGTGAGACATCTTTTGCTTTCTGTAGCAGAAGAGGAACAGGAGAAGACACCATGCCGCCTAGAAGAGAAAGGCAGTCACCTGATCGTGAGGACAGGGATGCCCAAAGAAGAGGAAGGCCGGCACGGAATCCCGAGATGGAGCAACAGATACGAGATCTCAGGGCGAGACTCGAAGAGATGGAGACCACCCAAAGATGCGGAGTTGGCGCTGGAGAGTTCATCGATTCCGAGGTGGAAGAGGAAGCTGGGCGCGATGCAGAAGAGGTCTCCACAGAGGATGCATCGATAGAGCGGTTTATTAGAGCCATCTCCAGGATGAGCTCAAAGACCAAGATGGAAATTCCCGTCTATGAGGGGAGTCTAAATGCAGAAGAGTTGCTGGATTGGATCCGAGCACTCGACACCTACTTCGATTACGAAGATATCAAAGAGGACAAGAAGGTAAGGCATGTTGTTACTAAGCTGAAGGGACATGCAGCCTTATGGTGGGATGAGTTGCAGGCTGATAGGTGCTGCAAAGGAAAACATAAAATCAAGAGCTGGGATAGGATGATTGCTAAGATGAAAGCGAAGTTCATCCCCAGAGATTATCAAATCACTATGTTCAGGCGAATGCAGAACCTGAGACAGAAGATGATGACGGTGAAGGAATACACCGAAGATTTTTATAGACTCAACATCAGAGCTGGTCATCGGGAGAGTGATGACGAGAAGGTGGCGAGATACCTGAATGGTCTAAGATATGACATTCAGGATGAATTGAGTATGGTCACCATCCGAACAGTTGAGGATGCGTACCAGATGGCTCTGAAAGTTGAAGAGAAGCTGAGCCGCAAATAGGGACAGCGAGGGCGAGGCAGAAGCCAACCCAGAGGCAAGGCAGTTTCCCAGGAAAGAACTTAGAAACCCAAGGAGGAGTGGAAGAGACCTCAGGGTAAAGCTGAGAGAGGTGGAACCTCACAGCAGAGGCAACCCCAAACTGAATAGAGGCAGCAATATGCTGAGCCGAGGAGGCAGCATACAGAGTAGGGTGGCGGATATGCTGATGCCAACGCTTTTCCTCGTACTAGAGGTAGAGGAAAAGGCCGAGGAGGAATCATCACATGTTTTACATGTGGAAAGGACAAACACAAAGTCGTAGATTGTCCAGACAGGAAAATGGACAGAGGAGAAGCTCACATCACAGAGGCGCAGAGGCGTGATGTTCAGGATGAAGACACCGGAAGTGGGAAGTCACTGACGGTGCATAAAATTTTGTTAACACCCAAGAAGGAGGTGGAAGAAACAGCACAGAGAACCAGACTGTTCCGGATGACTTGCAAGACCAAGGGCTGGAAATGCAAGGTCATAGTGGACAGCGAAAGAACCGATAATCTCGTTTCAACCGAGATGGTGGAAAAGCTGGAGCTGGAGATGACCAATCACCCGAGTCCATACAAAGTGTCATGGCTGCAGAAAGGACACCAGGTATGTGTTGTGAAACAATGCTTGGTTGAATTTAAAATGGGTGAATATAAGGATAAGATCCTGTGTGATGTTATTCCCATGGATGTCTGTCATGTATTATTGGGGAGACCATGGCAGTACAACCGAAATGGTGTTCATGATGGGAGAATGAACACATACACCTTGGAGAAGGATGGGAAAACACACACATTGCTTCCGATAAAAGATAAAGAAGTGAAGAAGGAAGTAAACAGCACAATACTTCTCATGAGTGGGAAGGAACTTCTCACAGAGATGGAGAAGAACGAAGATCCACAATTCTTTGTGTTCAAGAAACCGAGAATTGTCCTGACAAGCACAAGAGTGGACGAATTACCAGAGGAGATTCAGGAACTACTGCGAGAGTTCGTTGATATCATCATGGACGAACTACCTCATTCGTTGCCACCGATGCGAAGTGTGAGTCACCATATTGACCTCATACCCAGAGCAAGTTTGCCAAATAAGGCAGCGTACAGGTTGACACCTCAGGAGAACGAGGAGGTCAAAAGGCAGGTACAGGATCTGCTGGATAAAGGACTAGTGAGGGAAATCCTGAGTCCATGTGCTGTTCCGACAGTACTAAGTCCAAATAAGGATGGAGGTTGGAGAATGTGTACAGACTCCAGGGCGATAAATAAAATCACCATCAGGTATAGATTTCCACTGCCGAGGATGGATGATCTGATGGATTGCCTAAGCGGGGCAAATTATTTTTCGAAAATTGATCTCAAGAGCGGATATCATCAGATCCGGATGAGAGAGGGAGATGAATGGAAGATAGCATTCAATACAAACGAGGGTTTGTACGAATGGTTGGTCATGCCATTTGGTTTGACAAACGCACCGAGCACTTTCATGAGACCGATGAATGAAGTCCTGAGGGAATTCATCGGTAAGTTTGTAGTCGTATATCTGGACGACATACTGATTTTCAGCAAGACAAAGGATGAACACTTGAAGCATTTGGCCATTGTGATGAGAAGACTGCAGCAAGAGAAGCTGTTGGTCAACCTAAATAAGTGCTCCTTCATGAAAATAGAGCTCATTTATTTGGGTTTTGTAATCTCGGCGAATGAACTGAAGATGGATCCTGAGAAGGTAGAAGTGATCAGGAATTGGCCATCGCCAAGGAATGTTTTTGAGGTGAGGAGTTTCCATGGATTGGCTAGTTTCTACAGGAAGTTCATTCAGAATTTTAGTGGAATTAGTGCAGCAATGATGGACACCATGAAAAAACAGCATAAAGTTTTTCATTGGATAGCCGAGGCTGAAAGGAGCTTCAACCTGTTGAAGCGGAATATAACAGAGCAACCAATTCTGGTGTTGCCTGACTTTGAGAAGACATTTCAGGTGAAATGTGATGCCAGTGGGTATGTTGTCGGAGGGGTCTTGAGTCAGGATGACAGACCTGTGGCATATTACAGCGAGAAGTTGGATGATGCAAAGTTGAAATACTCCACGTACGACAAAGAGTTTTATGCCATCATACAGGCATTGAAAAAGTGGAGGCATTACTTAATACCCAAGGAGTTTGTGTTATACAGTGATAATCATGCATTGCAGTTTGTGAGTCAACAGGATAAGTTGAACCAAAAGCATGCAAAATGGGTAGAGTACATGCAAAATTTTACATTTGTGATCAAACATATTTCGGGAACTGCTAACAAAGTAGCTAATGCTTTGAGCAGGAAATGTTTGTTGCTGCAGGAGTTCAGAGTCAAAACACTGGGTTTTGAAAATCTGAAGGATATGTATGCAGGTGATGCAGACTTCAGAGAAGCATACGAGGCAGCCGAGAATCCAGTTCTCAGGGATCGGAGCCCATGGATTGATTACATGATCCAGGATGGATTGTTGTTTAAAGGAAATCAGATGTGCATACTGAATTGCTCCATGAGGGAGAATTTGGTGAAAGAAAAATGCGGCGGAGGCTTAGCAGGCGATTTTGGACATGATAAAACATTCGCCAAGCTGAGCGAATCATATTTTTGGCTGGGGATGCACACTGATGTCAAACGATTTGTTGACAGATGCAGGATATGTCAACATGCGAAAGGGCGAAAGCAGAACACAAGGTTCTATCAACCATTACCCATACCCGAAAGGCCATGGGAAGCCATTAGCATGGATTTTGATTTGGGTTTGCCGAGAACGCAAAGAGGGGTTGATTCCATCTTTGTGGTGGTGGACCAGTTTTCGAAAATGGCACATTTCATACCGTGTCATAAGACCAGCGATGCGACCCACATCACAAACTTGTTCTTCAAAGAGATTGTTAGATTGCATGGATTGCCGAGAAGTATAGTCTCGGATCGGGATACAAAATTCATAGGTCACTTTTGGAGGACGCTATGGAAGAAGCTGGGAACTAATTTGGCATTTAGTTCGGCTTATCATCCACAGACGGATGGCCAAACAGAGGTGGTAAATAGAAGTTTGGAAGATTTATTGAGAATCTTGGTGACAGAGCACCACAACAGTTGGGACCAGATATTGCCACAGGCGGAATTTGCTTACAATGACTCTGTGAACAGAAGTACGGGAAGAATCCCATTCCAGATTTTGTATGGGACACAGCCGAGGGGAGTTTCTGAGCTCAGGGAGTCAGGATAGGCTGAAACTAGCAGCGCTCGTGCTGAAGAATTCGCTGAAGCGATGGAGGAACTTCACACGAAGGTGAAGCAGCGATTGATGGATGCAAATCAGGAATACAAGTGCAGAGCCGATCAGCGGAAGAGACAACTTCAGTTTGACGTTGGGGACATGGTTCTAGCACACTTAAGGAAGGAAAGGTTCCCAAGGGGAACATATAACAAGCTCAAGATTAAAAAGATTGGGCCATGCAAAGTCTTGAAGAAATTAGGAGACAATGCATATGAAATTGAGTTTCCAGATGGCATCGGGATATCTCCGATATTCAATGTTTCGAATTTATACCCATACAGGGCTGGAGAAGCAGAGGTTGGAGATGAGGAGATGATCCAGTGGTAGAAGCAATTTCCAGTTGCACAGAAGCCTCAGATGGAGTGCATACTGGATAAAAGAGTAGGCAGGAAGACCAGGCGCAAACAGTATTTTGAATACCTGGTGAAATGGAAGAATCACCCAGTGGAGGATGCCAGCTGGGAGACATCTGCAGTGATATAGAAACATGGTCACACCATGCAGGAGCTCATGGATAGGAGCCCATGAAATATTTCGAGCCGAGGAGTATGATGCAGGAGAATCGCTCACTCATCAAGTGAGCCAGCACAGAGCGAAGAACAACTGGACAGCGCCAGCACATATATTTTTGAAATGCTTTGGAAGTTGTAGGGCTTCTCTTTCATGAAGCCATTCATAAAGAAGAGCACTTGTATTGTATTGTAGATAGGAAGGCATTTATTAAATTTAATGCTGTTAGATAGGAATTAATTGTAGATTTGATAGTTGTAGAATTCGAGAGGGAAAACGGAATATAGGCACCCTCCTTTGTATTATTGTATAATTTTCAGAATTATTGAGATCATTGAGAGCAGAGCAGAGAACTTTTGAAGAACACCCATGTACAGATTGAATTAATAGAAAAGAGTCTTTGATTCAGCTTCATGGTTTGTGTTGCTTCTCTGTATGATGTTTATGTGCTCATGAATGATTGCTTCCTTTGTATGCATTTGCTTTTGAATATGTTGTACATGTGATTTCAAAGGTTTTATTGAAGTCTGAAAGAGAGGAGAATGAGTTTCAATTGTTTCTCTGTCTGAGCTAGGAGATTCCTGCATAGAGTGCAGTGGAATCCATCTGCATCGAGTGCGTTGATGAGGCTAGACAGTTAAACTCTTGTTCTCATCTGCCCAGAAGTTTATTTGGGTTGAAGAAGTCGTGCAGAATGCATGCAGGCTGAAATAGAAGCCTCAACAGTTTGTCTGAGCAAAGGAAGATAGGGACTACTGTGGTTGTGAGTGCACAAGACTTGAAAGCATTCAACACTTAGAGGCTATGGAAGATTGAGTAAGGAAAGCGTGTGCAAAGTCTCCGAGGGAGGCAGAATTTGGAAGCTCAGGAGGGATATTTCCTTTCATGAAAGCTGTGGGAATAGGACCTAGGAGGAAGTTCCAATGGAACGGAGGTTTGGAGCAGAAGGGATTTCTAAAGCGAAGAATCAATGGTCAAGGTTCGCGGAGGAGAATTGCGAAACCCTGTCGATCGTCCGATCGTGGAGAAGTTGCGCGGCAGTTAACCCATAGGCGCAGGAAGGATCAAAGACCATCGGGGTTCGGCATTCGACGGTTGATGAGGTGAGGCACAGACTCGTTGAAATTGCGAGTCGCGATTTATCGAGTTATTCGGAGCCGTTGATCTCCACAAGACAGGTGGCACGCGATCCCGGAAGGTCAGGATTCGACGTTCGTAGTTTTCCATTGCAACAGAATTACCACCGGCGAAATCGTGAAACCACAATTCCCGATCACACAAGAGGAGGGTGTGACGTGGAGGAGTGGGACCCCAAGGGTTAGTGGAATCGAGGTGGCGTCGGATCGGAGTTCGGGGTTCAAAGATTTGGAGGGCAAGTGAATCGCAGCATCAGATTCGCCAATTTCCCGATAGGGAAATCCCCGACGAGAAGAAGTGTTGACCCGTTGACCCATCAGGGTTTGGGGTTTCGAATTGGATGTGAACTGTGCTCACGTGGTTCACGATATCGCGAAACCCGATTCTCCGACTAGCAAAGGGGAGATCATCGAGGAAATAGTTGTGGGTATCAAGGACTCCCGAGAGGAGTAGAAAGAGTCTTTGACTCTTCGGGCCGTGTGAGAGAAGGTCCTGGAGTGAGTGGTTGTGCCTGGAGGGACACGACTCACGTCAAAATGATGTGGATAAGAAAGCAAGATCAATATAGTAATGAAGAATGCACAGTTTCTCTACAAGCTAAATAGAAGAAACGTGGTTGGTATGTTGACAGTGGATGTTCAAAACACATGACAGGTGATAGAGACAAGTTTCTTACATTACGAAAGGAAAGGGATGGATTAATCTCCTTCAAAAATGATGATTCAACCAAAATCATTGAAAAAGGCACAATCTGAATTGGGAACAAGAATGAAAAGGAAGAAAATGTTCTACTAGTAGAAGATATGAAACATAATCTTTTAAGTGTGAGTCAAATGTGTGACCAAGTTCATAAAGTTACTTTTGATTCACAAAAGTGAGATAAGAAGAGAAGATTTAGGGAGATTCGTCGCTACAGCTACAAGAACTTCAAGCAACATATACGTGTTAAGTGAAATTGGAAATGAAAAGTGTTGTCTAGGAAAGGAAGATGAAAGTTGGCTATGGCACAGAAGAATGGGTCGCATGCATTTTGATAACCTTGTCAAAGTCAGCAAAAGAGAAGCAGTTAGAGAAATGCCTCAGATCATGAAACCAACCAACACTTTATGAAAGCATTGCCAACAAGGAAAGAAAACAAAGACCAGGCTCAAATCAAAGGAATATTCAACAACAAAACCACTGGAAATTGTGCATACTGATCTAGTTGGACCAACTACAACAAAAGGCTTAAAATGTGAGAGATGCTTTATGTTATTAGTTGATGATTATACAAGAATGACTTCAGTTTTCTTTCTTAAGAACAAGTCAGAAGCTTTTGAAAATTTCAAGATCTACAAGGAAATGGTTGAAAATGAGATGGATTCAAGAATCAAATGCTTAAGATCGGATAATAGAGGAGAATTCACCTCAAAGGATTTTATGGATTACTGCAGTAATCATGGAATAAAAAGACAATTCTTCGTCGCTAGGACACCTCAACATAATGGAGTTGTTGAAAGAAAGAACATGATAGTACAAGAAATGGCTTGAACAATGATAATGGATTCAAAGTTGACAGATATTTTTTGGACATAGGCAGTGTATACAACAATTCACATTCAAAATAGAGTAATGCTCAGAAAAAACACTGATAAAACTCCCTACGAGCTATGGAAAGGAAGACCAGCAAATGTGAAACACTTCAGAGTTTTTGGAAGCAAATGCTACACCAAAAGAGAAGATGGAAGAATGGGAAAGTTTGACTCACGTGTGGACAAAGGAATACTTCTTGGTTACTCAAGTACAAGAAAAGCATACAAGTGTTACAATCTAAGATTAAACAAAGTTGTGGAAAGCATCAGCTTAACAATTGATGAAACAGGAAGACCAAAATCAAAGGAAGAAGAAAACAAATCAATGGAACAACTTTTCGAAGAAGAAGATGAAAAAGAAGTAGAAGAGGAAGATGAATATGAAGAGAATTCGATAAAAGTAGAAGAGCAAGTTCAACAAGTATCTCCAAAGACACCTAACAAACGAGTACAGAAGAATCATCCTTCAGATCAAATTATTGGAAACAAAGATGCAGGAGTTGTGACTAGAAGAAAAATCTATTCACCAGAACAAACACACCTAGCACTCTTATCTACAATTGAACCAAATTGTTTTGAAGAAGCCAACAAGGATGAATTTTGGAATAAGGCCATGGATGAAGAATTGGATCAAATAGAGAAAAATG
>ML793644.1:242026-254945 GCA_009831015.1 Picea engelmannii | reverse complement strand
GATGAATTTTGGAATAAGGCCATGGATGAAGAATTGGATCAAATAGAGAAAAATGACACTTGGGAATTGGTTCCAAGACCAAAGAATAAGAATGTGATCGGCACAAAATGGGTTTTCAGGAATAAATTGAATGAAAATGGATATGTTACAAGGAACAAAGCTAGATTGGTATGTAAAGGATATGCACAGATTGAAGGAATTGACTTTGAAGAGACATTTGCCCCAGTTTCCAGAATGGAAGAAATTTGTTTTCTTTTATCTTATGCATGCTCCAAAAATGTTAAAGTATATCATATGGATGTAAAATCAGCTTTTCTGAATGGAAAACTTGAAGAAGAAGTCTACATTGAACAACCAAAAGGATTTCAGTTGTCAGAGAACACAAACCATGTGTGTAAATTAAAGAAGGCCTTGTATGGTCTAAAACAGCCTCCTAGAACATGGTACTCTAGACTGGATAAGTATTTGCAGCAGGCAAGGTTCAGAAAAGGAAGTGAAGACAACAACCTCTACATCAAGGTAAGTCAAGGTAATATTTTATTAATTTAAGTTTATGTTGATGATATTATTTTTGGTAGTGATGATGACAGGTTAAGCCAGAAATTTGCAAAAGACATGCAAAATGAATTTGAAATGTCGTTACTTGGAGAACTATCCTTCTTTCTGGGACTTAAGATATGTCAAAGCAACCAAGGAATTTTTATTTCTTAAACCAAGTATATCAGAGAAATGCTAAAGAGGTTCGGAATGAAAGATTGCAAACTAGTTATCACTCCCATGCAAACCAGTTGTAAGTTGAGCAAAGATGATGATTCAAAGTCTATATATCAGAGGCAATATAGGTCAATGATTGACATCCTACTATATGTGACAACATCCAGACTAGATGTAATGCAAGTAGTTGGACAGGTGGCATGATTTCAAGCAGCACCAAAGGAATCACATGTATTATCAGTAAAGATGATCTTCAGATATCTGAAAGGAACATAAGAGTTTGGATTATGGTATCCAAAAGGAAAATATCTATCACTTATTTCCTACACATATGGAGATTGGGCAGGTTGTATTGATGACCAATGAAGCACCAGTGGACCAAATTTCTACTTAGGTGAGTGTTTGGTATCATGGCTAAGAAAGAAACAATCATCAATATCTCTATCTATAGCCAAGACAGAGTATATTGCAGCAACAACATGTTGTACACAGATTCTTTGGATGAAACAAACTTTGAAAGATATATAGGTTGAGTATGATGAGCCCATTCCAATATATTGTGATAATAAAAGTGCCATCAGTATCTCAAAAAACTCGATGATGCACTCCAAGACGAAGCACATTCCAATCAAGTATCACTTTCTACGGGAACGGGTTGCAGAAAAGAACATTAGAGTTGAGTATGTGGGCACAAAAGAACAAGTGGCAGACATCTTTACAAAACCACTTCCATGGGAAGGCTTTGAATATCTTTGCCAAAGACTTGGAGTTATTTCTACTCCAAAATGAATTCTTTTTTAATGCTATATTTCTTAGATGTACACGAGGAAGCACCATAAGAGGACAGCTCAATCAAGGGGAGCAGCCCCGGATGGAAAGATACCTTTTCCATTGATGACAAAGAGGGAGAGATTTATCAGATGTAGAGGACAGAAGCATGGTTCTAGGGGGAGAAGATTTATCATATGCAGAGGACAGAGGCATGGTTCTAGGGGGAGCATGAGTGATATGATTTCATTATTGTATCAGAGTGTTTCCATCAATGCCAAAGTGGGAGATTGTTGATTAAGGTTGGTTTTCATTGATTTCAACCCTTGAAGAAAGCCCTGTAGCACAAAGGTTTGGGTAATGGACCAAATATTGTTTGATGTAAATATGACTCATTATTGTTTTTTCATGGTTAATAAGAAGTAAATATGGATGAACTCCAAAGTGGTCCCCTTATGGTGAAAGCCCTCACGGGAAGATGCTTTGTGGAGCAAGAGAATACATGCTTAATTGTGCAATAATGAGATGAAGGATAATGAATTTATCAAGGAAACTATCCTATATAGATATTGCTTGTAATTCCATTTCTGGTGGTATGTGGAACGTAACATAACTCCTCACGGTTAGAGAGTTATGGCCATGAGAAGTTGGAGACCCCAGGTTCGGGTAATGGACCCAAGTTTGTTTGATGGGTAATGATATGAGTTATGATATATTTTAAGATAATAATATTCTATATGGATATTACATGTCATTCCATTTCTAGTGGTATGTGGAATGTCACATAACTACTCACGGTTTGAGAGTTATGACCTTACGAAGTTGGAGGACCCTCATATGTCATCTAGAAGCCCCAAAAGATCAAAGTAGTCAAAGTGGTTTAAGAGATTTTAAAGGATAAATAATAAATTGAAGTGATGAGTGTATTATAAATCAAATTTAATACCAAATAAATCATTTCAGTAGTAATTTTAATGGAGAAATTAGAAGTGGGTTAACCCTAAAATAAGGAAAGTCAGCCAAGTGACCTAGAAGATGTTTTTAAGGAAGCTACTTGGAGAGTATAAATAAGAGGCAAGTCTCTTTTATTTAACACACACTTGAGAATATTGAATATATATAGGTGTCTGAGGTAACCAAGGATATCTAAACCGAAATTCTGAGTGAAGGTGAAGAAAAGAAGACCAAAATGCAAGGAAGGATAAATTCTTTTGATGGTGCTTTCTAAGGTATGTTAGTTACAGGTCATCTCACCATTTTTGCTATAAAGTTTTTTCTATAATGATTCAGACCCTAAAATTTCTTTTCCATCGATAAAACATATCCAATTATCTGTGGTAAAAAATTCATCTTGTGTTTCTTTGTATTTTGGGAGTAACACTCCATGGAAAATAGGGTTTGTGGCAAGTCTTGAAACTAGTAAAAAAATGTTTTTTGGGTAAAAACGTCGTAACTTCTTCATACCAGATTCAAATTCAATGAGACCAAATGTGTTGGTTAGGGTACAGTCTGTAGTATGCTATGTAATAGTTTCAGATTAATTCAACAAATATTCCATGTGGGGCACACTCTACAAGGTCGATCTCTAGAATAAATCATAATTCAGCAAGGTATGTCATTTTTTCTATAACTTCTTTTTTGACAGGTTCCAAGTAGTTACACTTGGATAAATTGCACAAAACAAAATGAAGAACATTTTGTATCAGTTTCAGATCTTTATACATTACAGGTACAAAGTTATGATTACTTCAAGTTAGGGTTGTTGACTAATCCAAAACTAGGCATGTGAGACTAAAGAAAAGTTTGATGAAAATGCTAGTCTCTTGTTGTTAAAGTTAATGAAGGTTTGCAAGAATGTGATCATATACACCAGGTCTATTACAGAGATACAAATCATATTTGGATGATGAAATTGATGAGGGCTTTTAGTTGAGTTACATGTTGAGTACATGGTTGAGACAAGTAGTTGATGAGTTAGCACATACATGAGGTGTATAGTTGATGATGTTGGTTGATGAGTAGTTGACACATGATTGGTACATACTTGGTACATAGTTGGATGCACTTGTTTATGGTACATTGATTACAGGTTGGTTTATAGTTGATGCACTTGTCTATGGTACAAGTTTATTACAAGTTGAGGTACAACTTGATTCATGGTTGATGCATGGTTCAGATTTATTGGTACATATTTACATCGGTATATCTCACAGTGATAGTGTGACCGTGGTTCCATCATTCTACTTCTACTTCAGGGTGGAAGGACGGGGCAAGGACAAGTGGTTGTAGCCACCTTCTGGTTGTAGCCAGAGAACATAGGGGGTTGTAGCCTCCTTCTAGTTGTAGCCAGAGAATTGGGGAGTTGGAGCTTCCCTCAGGTTGTAGCCTAAGAAACTAGGGGGTTGGATCCTCCTTCCAGTTGTAGCTAGAAAACAAAGGAGGTTGGTGCTTCCAATGAATGTAATTCTTCGAGACATATAAGAAAAATCATTCTGTGGTTTTCTCCCGATTTGGGTTTCCACGTAAAACACCAGTGTATTGTGTATGTATGTGATTGTTTATTTCTTACTGCTCATTATTGGATAATAATTCTACATTGATATAAAAATTGAAAAAAAATTATTATAATTACGTTATTACTGATTCACCCCCCCTCTCAGTAATCCAACAAAGCATACATGTATAAACAATGTAAAATCTTATCTAAAATCTTAAAAGATTGCAAAGAGAAAAAATGTGTTCTTGGTAACTAATTTTTATGTTCAGAGTTAGATAATACTCTAAAAACAAATATAGTTGTGTATGCAGAAAGTTCACAAATCTCCATATTAAGTCATTCTTCCAATAAAATGTTTATCTCATTGTGGATAAAGTCTCATATTCTTCAAGTGAAATTCTCATGCCAAGTGATCTTATTTATTCAACAGTAAAATACTTATCTCCTCAACAGTAAAATACTTTTCTCCTCTTATGCAATGGAATATATATTCTCATATAATCAAATGCCTTCAAATTCCCTTTCAAATTAAAGGACTCATAAATCTCCATATTAAGCCATTCTTCCAAAAAATTACTTATATCTATGAAAGTTCAAAAATATCCATTTTAAAAATCATTCTTACAGAAAATACTTATCTCCTCTTTTGTGTTGGAATAAATGTTCTCATATAATCTTTCATGTTACATGAATAAAACACAAATCTGCACATATATTAATTCATTCTTCAAAAACCATTTAAATCTTTCATCTTTGGGACCTATTCATATTACATATAATCAAATGCTATTTGAAATATGCCTTCATCATAATCTAACTATAAGTGAAATCATGCACGTACATAGCTTATTTGTAAATCTACTTGAATATTCATTTTTGTGGTTAGAACCAATTTAGTTAATAGTTTGACAATACCATGGCAAGAAGGAATTCACTTCGTTGTATGCAGAAATCACAAATGTCCATACTACTCCATTCTTGGACATGAAGGCAAGGAATGCAATTGAAGAAAATTTAGAAACTTCCCCTTTTTTGATGTGGGATAGAGTGTGTTCTCAAATAATCAAATGTTCAAGTTCAAAATTAGGTCTTCATCATGATCTAAACATAAATAATCTTGAATGTACAATTTAAGACAACGATAATATTATATAGAGGTTCTATATATTTTAAAATAATTCATCAAAGTGTTGAAAAGTTATATAGACACTAGTTTAGTAACCCTATGAATAGGAAAGACTAAACTAAAAATTTGACAAAACAAAAATTTGAAAAAAGTAAAAAATATAAGCCTATTCAACAAAAATAAGCTTGAACACTTTTATATAAAATACCAACATAAAAGTAAATTAAAAATCACTGATGTGCAATGAACATACATTTACGAATCATCATGAATAGACACATTATTCCTAGGTATGGATGCTTCCTCCTCAATCTCAATCTCCCGCACTCTGTTCTCCACATTTTGTTCAAGCACACTCTTAGGTAATCTCTTCTCCATTTCCCTATACACATTTCAAATTTGAAAATTTGAAAATTAAATTTAAATGATTTTAACACATTAAATTGTAGTTTTAAATTTTGAAACATGTAATGCCTATGATGTGCCAACCTATAATTCAATTAATTAAATATTGATTAAGACATTCTTCTTTAATATATAACTAAATTTGTTTTCAACATGCAATGATACCTGTGAACTCCCACCCTCTTCAAACTCTCCCAATGAGAATTGGGACAAGCCTGCCCAAGTAATAGGAGATGGAATAGGAATCTGTGAACAACACAACTAAGAACTAAATCTAGGATTCAATGTGTTCACATTCATACAAAATCATAAATGGCATGTTGTTTATCTTATTCAAAAGATTGGATATTGGACAACTAAATTTCTCATATGTGGATATTAGAAAACACATACCTGATTCAACCCATCCAAATTTAAACTTTTGGAATCAAGTCCCATGTTTACTAGGGATTCATTTAATATATCTCCAAACTGCAATTAATGACAATAACAACTCAATTATTTTTATAGACACACTGATATGTATTTAAATCTATAACTAGAAGTAAACTATCCTCAAAAATTTACTAACTAGAACACATATTAATCCGATGTTTGGTTCATCACTCTAAATGACCTCCTTCCAACCACTACGGAAAAATTTTGCATACTCCTTAAGATCCTCTACTGAAATGTTATCTAACTCCTCATCATTTTTATAAATAAAAATGGTCCAAAAATTGTCTTCCTCTCGTTGACGGTTCAAACCAACATCAACACCATAAAAAATCGATTCTAAATTTTCCCCAATTGCATTCCTAGCCTCCTTTCCAACCTATGAAAAATCTCGCAACTCTGAATGTGAGGCAAATGCCCCTATTGGGAGAGATACTAAAGGTCATGGAGACCTCAGCAATGTCACAATTCTATATGCCTCATTTCGATCATATGTCCTTCCTTTACCAGCCCCATAATAATCTTATGGTGGGCTAGTATAATCATGGTGCATGTCCATGAAAAACTTTGCATAAAAGTGTCTAGCAAAATAATGTAGAACCTCATCATTCCGTGGAAATTTTCCATATTCTACCAAAAATATGTTATACAGATGTCATTTTATGTTGGGGTGCTTAAAATATTGCACCTTCAACATCTTTCTCTTTGTCCCATATTTTAAATTGAACATAGAAATTGTGTTTTCTTTTGAAATTTTATTTTTTACTACATCCCATTTATCAGGGCCCATCACCTCGGACTTTCATATCCTCATCAAATCGATAAAATTGTTGGTGGTTGGCCCCATATTTTGATATGCATCCATAAAGGTTTGCAATGAATTCAAAACAATCTCCAAGCTTTGTTTACTCTCCCAAGGGAAATCCAATCTCCTCAAATCATTTTCCATCCTGCTTTTAACACTTGAGCATTGCTCAAGGGTCATTGCTTTAGTAATCCATTCCTAGGGAATCTCATCACCAACATATAAAGGATAGGTGGGCGTAGGCGTGTAGTGTTTTGTTTCTTGATAATGTCACCTCCTAAACCCACCTCCACCCTCTTCACCAACATTAGAATCTTCGTGACACCCACTCTCTCTTTCATTGTCTTCTCTTGCATTAAACACATTGTCTACACACACATTTGAAAGTAATTATAACATTTAACTTGACATAATTTAACATAAAAAAAAATTAAAAAAACATATAAATATATATATACACAAAATACAAAATCAAAGAAAATTACCAAAAATATTTTCTTGTCCTGATGTATTCCCTATATTACCAAAAATATTTTCATGTCCTGGTGTATTCCCTACATTCTCAGGTGTAGGAGTATCAATGTGCAACCTATCTAAGAAGGTTTCATCCATAGCACTTGTTTGAGAACATTCTCTATATGATTTATTCACAAAATTGTTTGATAATCTCCTCCTCTTACTAGATCGTTGTTGGTCACTCAGAGTCTAGTCAAAGACGAGATTCCTCTTCTTCCTTCTTGGGATAGCCTAGAGCATTTGCAAGGAATGTTTGGAGACTCATGTCTCGACATATAGTCTCAATATATATCCTTTGAAAATTCATGAATATGAAATTTCATAAGTTATAAAAAAATTAAATGGAAATACTAAATTTATAACACAAGCATTTATGACAACTTCAAAGCATCGCAGACATATATTGAAAAAAATAGAACAAATATATTTTTTACAATCATTGACAAAAACAATCATGGACAAAGAATTTAATTAAAACTAAAACAAGAAATGATGCAGGAGCATCGTAAGCAGCCAACAAAGCAAGCACAAAGGCAAAGACAACTGCAAATGCACCAACGCACATTTTGAAAGCGTTTTGAATTTGAATGAAGAAGCATTAATGTAATAGCTAGGAGAGCATATCTACATTTATGTTTTGGATATTGTAACAGATCTTGAACATTGCTCTCATATGTCAGATGTGGAGACATTTATTTGTATTGAATTTAAAGTAGGTAGCTTTTACTTTTGATTAGATATATTAGAGATATAGGAGGGAAAACTCATAAAAGACACCCTCGCTTGTATCATTGTATTCTGAATAATTTATGTAAGTTGTTGAGTTGTAGAAGAGAAGAGCATAAAAGAACATAGATGGTAGGATTGTATGAGACAAATAGTTGTTGCTATTGAACCATGTACAGGAACACTGAGTTAATATAAGAAAGATTTGACTCAAGTTCATGGTGTTGTTAGGCTTGTTGTTTACATCTGTTGAATGGTATGTTTACAATTGTTTTGTTTCTCTGTTATGAATTTGTTTCAATGATATGTGTATGCTTATGATTTCATGTTGAATGTATGAAGTATGAGAGAAGGGAAGAATGATTTCAATTGTTTCTCTAACTGATAATTCCTGCAAAGAGTGGAATGAATGTCCACAAGGTGTGCATTGATGATGTTATGAGTTTTATCTTAGAAAGTTCAGGAGGGATATTGTTGTACTCATATTAAAAGAAGTGAAAGGTTAGCCCAGAGTCATGCAAGGTGTGTGTAGGTAGGTTAAGGCATTGAATTTTATCCATCAAGGGGAATGATTGAAGGACTGTTGTTATAAGAAGTGTAGAGAGTTGAAGGGCCATATAACTAGAGGTTATTTGCAAATGCCGCAAGGAGTGCATGCAAGAATTATTTTGAAGATCCATGAGTCACAAGTGAAAGATCATAAGGGATAAAACCTTTGAATTGTTCAAAGGGAGATGAAGTTCGAGGTCACCCGTAAGAAGGAAAGTTCAAAAGGGTTGACTTTGAAGTGTTTGGCGAAGGAGTGTTGAAAATGGAAAGGACAGTGGAAACGCTTCCAGGAGAAGTGCCAATCTACCATGGGCCATTGGATATAGTTAACCAACAAGGAAGATAAGGCCGATAGTTATTCTGCACTCATAATCTCAGGAGGAATAGTGGTCGTTGGATTCGAATCAACAAGGATCGTTGATCTCATGCATGAATTTCACTTTTTCAGAATTCGGGAAGTGGAGGAGGCTGTGACTTGGAGTCGAGAGTCGTGAACTCCCAATTCACAAAGTCACGATAAAATCAGGACCATACGATCATGGAAGGTGTAAAGACATTGATTTTTGGTGAAGAGTTATTGGGGTTTCTACCATCAGCGGAGGGATCCATTGCATTTATTTTTGCCGGTAAGTGAAATCATGAGGTGCTAAAATGTTTGGGCCCCAGTTCTTAGTTGGAGGTCACATTAGGGAAAAGTCAAGGGAGGAGTCAGAGACACGTTAACCCTTTCAAGTTTCGAGGATTGACAAGACAGGAGGACCCACATATGGGATTGCGAAGTTGCAAACCCCGAAGTACCCTTTCGGGTAAATGTTGTGGTATTATCAGTGATCATGAGGTGAGAGTTGGCACTTAGTGCTTGTGTGCACACGTGAACTCATAAGGATCTGTGGATACACACTAGTGTGTGGGAGATTTCCTGTGGGGAAATCAAAGAGTCAATCTGACTTGCGAGGAAGAATAAGAATAATCCTAATACCGGGAGGTCGTGCAGAACCTACTGAGGTAGGGGGTCTACGTCAGGTGGTATCAGAGCTTACAATTTTCTTTTTGTTTCTTGCGTGGAACATATTGAAACAATTCTGCCAAGAAGGAGGGGGCGACAAATGTTCTATCCAGCTATGGAAAGGGAAATGTGAGAACTCTGTGCTTTATTAGATGCTATGGAGATAGCACAGTGATGGACAGTTGATGTTGGAAATGTTAGTAAAGCCAAAAGAAAAAATGAGGCTAGAGCTGAAGAAGAAGTCATAGTCGAGGACGTTGCAGAAGAACATTTATTCAGGGTTGTTGCAAGAATCAGAGCCAGAGAAAAGATCAACATTCTGATGTATGAAGGCAACTTAGACGTTGAAGAGATGCTAGATTGGTTTAGAGATATGGACAAATACTTTGAATATGAGAATGTCGAGGAAGATAAGAAAGTCAAACATGTCACCACTAGACTTAAATGGCATGAAACATTGTGGTGGGATGAACTGCAGGCTGACAAGCATTACAAAGGCAAGCAAAGAAAAAAAAGCTAGGATAGGATGGTTGCAAAAATGAAAGAAAAGTTTATACCCAGAGACTACCAAATCAATCTGTTTCGAATAATGAAAAACTTGAGACAAAAGATGATGATAGTGAAGGAGTGCACTAAAGAGTTCTACAGGATAAACATTATATTAGTGCATCGAGAAAGTGATGATGAGAAGGTCACCAGATACATGAATGGTCTGAGATATGACATTCAAGATGAGATGAACATGATGACAATCAGGAATGTCGAAGATGTTTATCAAATGGCCTTGAAAGTTGAAGAGAAATTGGCCCAAAAGTAAGGTGAAAGAGGCTGAGGTCGAAGTCAGAGCAGAGGCAAAGAAATTTCCTAGGACAGAACTCAGAAGCCGAAGGAAGAAGAAAATAAACCTCATACTATTAAGAACCAACTATCAATATATCATAGAAAAACCTTAGAGTAAGTACTCAACGCCTTGAAAAGAGATAAATTCAGATAATAAGCCTCTTCGAGGGGGTAACCTCCTTATGCCCACATAAATGTACAATTACAAGATGATTCAAAATGAAAATGTATCCTTGGTATATATAGGAGACTAGGAGGTATAATTACAACTAATGACCTAAAGCTGACATAAATAAAATAACATTACTAATATAATAGGCCCCAATTAAGGGGTAATGAGCCACTATTTAGGGATTAACATGCTCCTCCCCTTGAGACAAGTGTTGTCCGCAATGCTTGAGTAACTCTGGATGCTTCTATATAAAATAATCATCTTCCCAAGTGGAATATTCATCCGGTAGTTTCCTCCATTTAATGAGATACTCTGAAATGGATCTATTCCTCAGCTGGAGAATTATTGTGTCAGTGATGGCTTCAATCTCCAATATGATTTTTCCTTCCTCGTCAAGTTATGGAAATATAGTTTGAACTGGGATCTTGTCACCTATAACCTTCTTTAACCATGAAACATAGAAAACTGGGTGTACTCGTGAAGATGCAGGCAACTCTAATTTATATGCCATAGTACCAATATTTTACAACACCTTATAAGGGCCATGGTAATTTGATGATAATTTATTATCCTTCTTGGCTTGCTTGAGGGACATATGTTTGTATGGTTGTAGTCTTAAAAACACCCAATCCCCTACTTCAAAACTTATTTCACTACGATGTTGATCTCCTTGTTGTTTCATATGATTCTGTGCCATGGTCAAGTTGTCCTTTAATATTTGGAAAACTTGTTGTTGATGCTTGATGTGATCTTCCACTGCTTGAACCTTAGATTTTTCTTTTAGATAAGTAGTGATGGAAAGAGGGTGGTATCCATAGAGTTCCATAAATGGTGTCATTTTTGTTGTAGTATGAAAGGAAGTATTATACCACCATTCTGCTAAGGGTAACCATGTGAACCATTGTGTTTGTTTATCAGAGACAAAGCAACGAAGGTAGCCTTCGAGACATTTGTTCACTATCTCGGTTTTTCCATCAGATTGAGGATGATAGGATGAGCTATGAGACAATTGAGTACCCAAACAAGAAAATAATTGTCCAAAAATGTCCAGTGAAGATGGGATCTCTGTCACTTATAATAATCTTTGGGTTTCCATGCAGCTTTTGAACTGTCTCCATGAATGCAGTGGAAACTGTACTAGCTTTGAAGGGATGAGAGAGTGCACAAAAGTGTGTGTATTTGGTTAGTCTATCAACAATCACCACGATGACACTCTTTCCTTCAAACTTTGGTAACCCTGTGATGAAATCCATGGAAACCTTCTCCCAGAGCTGACTTGGGATGGCTAATGGTTGTAAAAGACCTGGGGTCTTAATTGTTTCCACCTTATTTTGTTGGCAAATAAAACATTCTTCCATAAACCATTGAACATCGTTTTTAAGGCCATCCCCAAAAAATTCCTTCTTGACCCTATGGTAGGTTTTTAAAAATCCCGAGTGCCCTCCTACTAGAGAGGTGTGCAATTCCAATAGTACCTTTTGTTTGAGTTGGGATTTATTACATAAATATAAGTGATATTTGTACCATAGTGAATTATTTTTCCATGTAAATGTATTTGATGTACTAGAATCCTGTTGCAGCCTTTGAATGAGAGTCCACACTTTTTCGTCATTCTTCCATTCATCCCTTGCTTCTATTATCCAATCAGGTTGGATGATCAAGATAGCATAGAGAAAGGCCTCAACATCTTCATCCCTCCTTGAGAGTCTATCTGCCACAAAATTTTGCTTCCCTTTTTTATAGACGATTTCAAAATCGTAACCCAATATCTTGGTTACCCATTTTTGTTGTTCTTCTGAAGATAGTCTTTGTTCCAAGAAGTATTTAAGACTATCATGATCTGTTTTGACCTTGAAGTGCCTACCTATTAGGTAAGGATGCCATTTCTTCAATGCATGTAGTATTGCCATCATTTCATTCTCATAAATGGGTTTGTGTAAGTCCTTTCCCTTGAGTGGTTGACTTTCAAAATCTAGGGGCCTTCCTTCTTGCATTAGGATAGCATCGATTCCATTTCCCGAGGCATCACATTCCACAATAAAGGTTTTTGTGAAGTTTGGTGTGGTCAAGACAGGAGCTTTACACATCACCTCTTTAAGTTTTTCAAAATATTTAGTTGCCTCTGGAGTCCATGAGAATGCATCCTTCTTAGTTAGTGTCGTTAAAGTTTCTACTATTCTTCCATAGTGTCGCACAAACTTGTGGTAGTAACTTGTTAAACCCAAAAATCCTCTAAGATTCTTTAATGTTTTGGGAATCGGCCAGTCCATCATGGCCTTAATCTTGTTAGGGTCCACCTTGACACCTTCATGAGATACAATATGACCCAAATACTCTACCTCCTTCACTCCAAAGAAACA
>ML793644.1:221942-237086 GCA_009831015.1 Picea engelmannii | reverse complement strand
ATGATGAACAACAAAAATACATGGAAAACATCAAAGCCCAGCAGAAGAGACAAAGAAACCCTTCAGGAAAAAAATCCAAAAGCATGCCAAGAATATTCTCAACTACTGTGAAGAAAAGATACAAGTTATGGCCACTAGAGTAGAAGAAGAGAAATAAAAATAATTATTATAATGTCAAGTTTGAAACTGGACCAACTGCGTTGTTGTACACCTGGTCTCCAGAGGTACACAAAATACAACATGACCAAAACCTTTGTACCATCTTTATGAGCATAGAGGTTCAAAGCTATAGTTGTATAACATATGTGCTCCRTGACTAAGAACTTGTCAGAGATAATATCAACAAAGATGTATCTATACTATAATATCCTATAAGTTAACAAAGTGAAGAATAAACCTTGAAAAAACCTTTTTTACACTGCCATTGGGAAATGGCTCAAGCAATCCAAAACACCTCAAAGACAAACATAAAAAATCCATCACTTCATGATAACATGCTCAACTAAACCAGTAATTGTAAGCACAAAGGCCTGCTTAATCTGCCAGTCCCACTAACTTTTTACCCAAATTATAGAAATCTTGAAGGCTTGCTTGTCTTTTTCCCTTTATGTCACCCAATGCTTTGTTTGGTCCCAACATTTGGAATAGTTGACCATATGCTTTCTTGTGGGCTTTCTTTAGACCAATAAACCATCAAATTTGGATAGAAAGATCATTGTACCTTATAGTATTCTATAAGATAACCAGTGGCTAGTTCTCATGTGATAGGTATAAGAATGCAAGGAACATTAGCTAATAGCTATCAATCGTCTTGCTTCTTGAAGAGTTCTAAAGATTTTAATAGAATTCATTTGAAAAGATAAAATCCTGGAAACCAAGCAAGATACCATGCCTGAAATCATTTATATCTTCTGACCATTTTTGTTTGGACGTCAATCATCTATCTTGTCCACATATCATTGTTGTGCTTTTGACCCTCCAACTTTGGAAGCAGGGCTTCCTTTTGGAAATTGGTAAGTTGTTCTATCTTGAGTCCTAGCTTCCATGTGTCTGGCTCGGTATGCTCTATTTCTTTGATTCTGTAATTAAATGAATTTAACATTGAGGTCTATTTTACTGTAATATAATACAAGCCTATAGGCATTTACGCTAAACCAATGAATTGTCGAGTAAATAGATATAAGGGCATTGGGGGAGTAGTGGGACAAACTACCTCACGCAATGGCAATTCATCTTCTTCATGCATGTGCACAACCTGACCCATCTTTGGCCTCTTTTCTGCATCCGGATCAACACATCTTAGTGCCACCAAAAGCGCCTTCTTGAGAGCTTGTGTAGATGGTTTTAATTCTAGATTTGGATCTAGAACTTCTTCAGAGCATCTATTCCCTACCATCATCTTTAACCAATCAACAAGGTTCACCTGCAGCATGAGCTCGTGTAATTATTCCAATGTGAATTTTATGAGTGTATCTCCATTTTTAGCCTCTTGGTTATACCTAGAAAATGCATACAGTTATAATGTAATATAGACGTACCTCTCCTACAAATCTACCATAGTCAACTGGTTCTCGTCCAGTGATAGCCTCTAGGAGGAGGACCCCAAAATTAAAGCAAATCTAAGACTTCTTAAGAAATGCTAATGGTCCACCAATAAATTATGCCAATGAAAAAACTTTAGTATAGTACAAATACTGCGACATCAGTCAGGCCATGGTCTAGCAGCAAGCTGGAATGCTTGCAGTAATGATGACCTAGGTTCAAAACCTGGAGGGCACACTCTCGACAATAATGTTGTTAAGAAAGCATTTCAAGGTGTGGGTTGTGCTAATGCAGCAACACTGGTTCTCATAATAATGTGGTTGTGTTGTTAAGGTGGGCCCCTGTGCAAATGCACTCTTCTTTGCAGATGAGGCCTGGTGCAAGTCCTGAGTGACTTTGAATGATCTATATACTTCACAGTCACAACTTCATAGCCAAAGGTCTCTTGGTTGTATTTGGTGATCTCTTGTGAAGAGTTACAGACCCTCTCAGGTCAAAAGGGATTTAACGACCAAAAAAGTACAAATACTACATCATAAGTAACAATTTGAGCTAGCGAAAGGATTTTTGGTTGTATTGATGATATCTTGTGAGGGGTTTTGAACCCTCTCAGGTCCGAAGGGGTTTAACAGCCAAAAAAAGAAAGAATACAACATCATAAGTAACTATTGGAGCCATCAACTTCAAAGTTAAAAGTAGTAGAGGAACAAACTTCTGTTAAGGCAATACATTCAATTGATATATAAATATGAAATGCCATGTTATTCGCTGACCTTTGTGCTGGGCATCTCCTTACTAGTGGTAATGTTCCAAAATAGCATGCATCTTCCGAAGATCTCATCTAAAGACAATCATCATATTTTACCAAAGTCCCTTTAGAATCTTGTTTAGTAGTTCATTCATCTAATTACCTCACTTGAAACAAAATCATGTAAGATGTCAAAATGTTTTGTCGAAAGCTTAAGTTTACATGACATCTCACTCAAAATCATTTTCCAGCCAACATAAGGGGCCCCTGTATGTACTACACGTGCCCATGGAGAGTGGACTTTGATGCCCTCGACGATCATGGATTTGACGACTGCTGGTTGTGAATTCCTGCCGCATAGGTGATGGGGTTGGGTGTAATCTGGAATTTGAGTCGATGGATTTTCCTTCTCGGCTTTGATGACGTGCCTATGGATTTTCCTTCTTCAATATCCTCTTCTAGTGAAGATTCTCACTCTAGTGCAGAATGCTCATGGCATCAAACATCTCCTTATCCAATTTCTTCTCTGTGATGTGAGGGGTTAGATGGTCCTTCACCAAATCTAAAACGATTTGCTTCACCTTGGCTGCCTTGTTATGGTTGGCCAAGTTTGTGTAATCAATAGAATATATAGGAGTCGCTTCAACAAAGACCCATAGAACAACCTCTTCCAATAGCATCTGTAGTCTGCACTTCCAAGGTGTAAATTTGGAAGCACCTCCTCACATATCACACTGTCCAAGACCGAGAGTAGTCATTCCTGCAACTACTAGAACACAACTATACCAAACAAATAACTAGAAAACAAAGCAGATCAGCACCCTGTCACAAGCATAGATTGTCTCTGTTAAGGACACAACAACACTCCAATCACAGAAAAACTTAGGCTGTCACACCCTATAACCCATCACAAATCTAGATCTCTTCAATCACTAAAGACACCTGAGCATCACACCTGCCGAAAGCCTCTGACAGCTACTTCTCCCAGAGAACTGACATCCTGGAAGATTTCAGGGAACGTACTCTGATACAATGTTAATTTTAGATCATGGTAACCAGATTTTGCATTCGAAATTAACCTAAACACTAGGTATCTAAAAACTAAAAACCTCCAAAAAAATGAGCAACTTTTGAACAAGGTAATCTACAAACACATACTGCCGGAAATACGAACAACGCAAACAAAAAACTCAATGCTCAACACAACATCCATCTTCTATTGAAAACTGAAAAAAGAATTACATCGCTATAGCTCAAAACACAAATAAGCTAACCAACACAATGGTTCGCCCAACATCTCCTATATAGACTAGGAGAAACTAGGATTACAATCAATGCTCTCCATCCTTGTGGAGGAGGCCCCACACATCCTTGAGGACATCTCCCTCAGGGACATTCTAGAGGAAATGAAATATCTAGCATAAATGCATGATGTGATCACCATTTCAAGGTAAGAGTTGATGTGTCAAGGATGCCTTGAAAAAATGTACCAGAACCATAACCAAACGACAATTTCATGATTACTCACATTCTATATTATGTTTCTYTGATTTMTATATGAYGAATGGATTATACTTTAAACRTCATATGTTTATGTCRTGAATATTGTTAAGTATGCTTTAGAAGTCATGTCCTTGAGTTCTGTATTTATTTCACACAATAATGAAAATATGCSAYGAGACTCTGCTTGCTCGADCATACCATGTTTCCATAAAAAAACAGTAACTCCAGAAAATTGTGAGAGTGGAGAATAATATAGATGTTAAAGGAAGTTTGAAAAAACTCCACATATGTAGTTTTGCATCATCCCCAAGGAAAATAATATCATGCAAAAAAGATATCTAAAGGTGATAACCTGTCATCTTAGCCAGCTCCATCTGCTATTAAGTGATGAATAAGATGTGGATCTGAAACAACAATGGTTTTTTCCTAAAATTGTCTATGAACTATACAAGAAAGACACACAATATCCCTAAATAGCAGGAAAAAACAATAAAAAAATTATCATCCATTTCCAAAGAGATCAACCATAACATTTACCAGTAAAAAGATCCTATAATATAGCATATTGTAACCTCTAGTTAGTATAAAGACTCAAAATATACGGTTTATGATGTGCTTCACAAATTACTATAAATTTTTATCCAAAAATGCATTATCCCAAGTAACCACGGTCTAGGAAATGCAAAAATTTAATCCCTGAATAATTTCTAGTTTCTAGCTTTCAAAAAAAATCCAATGCAGATGAAAATATTGGTGATGCACAGGTAAACCACCCTTCAAAAGTAGAATTTGAAGCAGGTGTAATCAAAGGCAATAAGAGGTCCCAACTGATACCACAAATCCTTCATATCTGACAGCTGAGTAACATTGAATCCAGTTTATCATGCATGCGAGATCCAGTTTATCGTGCATGCTCGAAGGATGCAAGATATTCCACAGGCATTCTGCAAAAAATTGAAGAACATTAAATTCAAGAAATCCAACTCAACCCTTTAGAAGATAAAATTTGGGAATGCTCTTAATTTCCTAATAGGAAACCTTTAAAAAGATTTGGGAATGCTCTTAATTGCCTAAGATTTATAGAAAATTTGCCTAAAGAATTGAATCCTATAAACAATTAGTTTGTTGACTACTAAGCAATTTAGAATTATGTTCCCACACTGCCTCTGAAATAATTATGCATCTATATTGTTTAAGAACAAGTAGAGAGCAAAGGGTGTATGCATCATTGCCTAAAGGTTTCTATACCAGCTCTTCTAGGTGGTACGATAGTCATGTCAAGGATAAGGGATATAGATATAGATGATTCACTAGGCCTAGCTCTTGTCATAATGGACTACTACTATAATAGGGATTGTATTAAGAGTATTTTTTTTACTACTGTTGTTATAGTTGACTGGTGGGAGACATCAGTAAAGCCACAAATTCTATATGGCACTCTTGATTCCTAATTATTGTCTTATGTCTAGCACTGTACAACATGTTGTAATGAATTCAATCCGTTAAACACCCAGAATAACTCTATTCAGAACTGCCATCAACTGCCACACTTGTAATGTATTTACCTATTATGCCCTCAGCCAGTCATAAGTAGGACATTGTAGAGTGGAACATCAAGAAAACAGAGAACAATTGGAATGGGTAACATATGAGATTATGTATCATGAGACCAAACTTTGATTAGACAGAAAGTATGTGTTCAAATTTAACCTTTAACTGTTGCACTACCAGACATGGATGAGTTTCTCTGAAGTTATCTCACCTATTGATACCATGCCTAGGACAATTAAATACTATGAGACTTCAACATAGAAAAACATAATGAATACTAGAAATGAGTTAACAGAGTTATGGAACAAAAATATCAACCCTCGTGGAACAATTACATATCCCAAATTATTATTGTTTTTGTCTACTAAATAACTCTTATCTAAGTCTTTAAATTGTTTCTTTATCAGGTCTTAGAATTTTTCATAAGGTCATGTTTGCTAAAGGATTCACTATTAGTACAAGACTTTTACATGTGTTGTTCTAAAGTCCTAAAAAAACATAAGCAAATCTGGTGAAAAGTGTCAACATTAACAATTTGTACTCCACAAAAGACAGGATTTCAATCACAACATGAAAAATGTGTCATGCAAATAATTGGCAAATAGACAAGAAAGATAGGATCCTAGGCTGCAGTATATCCAAATGAACAAAAAGATGGTGTAGCTGAGACTTTTGCTTAAATGCCATTATAAATGACAAAAGACCTAGAATATTATCATAGTAGTTTACAAAGATAAAACACTTGCTTCAAACTTGCTAGGCTTGACTATAACTATAGCTTTTACAGCCTTACATACAACAAGTATATAGTTGTAGTGTCAATGTGCCTTTTGATTGGCATTAGATATTAGATAGGTGGTCTAGACTCTAAATTCATATCTGACAACTAATCAAAGTTTAAGGTGAAGGTTAATATCAAAAAGATGCCTCACAGCAAACGAGGTACTGGCTAACTAGTGAGGTTGATGGAAAGCTAAGCCATCCACCAAGGTTCAATTCTCATGGTTCCATGGAAGTTTTAGGAAATGGAAGTTTATTTCAGGGAGATAATCAACTAGTGTCACTTGTAGAGTTCACACACAACTTGGCATCTGAATCAGTCTCTAAAGATTGATCATAATATCGTTTTTCCAAGTGCAAATCAAAAGGAAGGCCCTCTCCATGTTCATGCCTCTATCCAAGGTTGAACATAGCTTGGGAATTTGCTTGGGAATGAGCATGCATGTAAGCCTAAATAGATGGTCTAAGACACAAAAGTATGTCCTCGAACCTGCTCTACCCAATGAAATATTTTTGGGTACATCTTTACCAACACAATATGGTTGTAAACTCCAACTTCGCTCTTAAACCTCTACAATGTTCTTTGTTGATAGAAAACCAGATTATATTGACTATGCAAATCATATGTATACAGTCTGCACATCATTCTGTCTAAAACCTGTACCACATCCTGGACATTTGTGGTGTCGGGTCTCCAAGTTCTGTTGAATACAAGGGCCAAAAAACAAGTGGAAGCACTTGGTGATCACAACCTATCATAAAGCACAAATAAAATCACTTTCAAATTGATCACAAATCCAATAAATCTAAGACGAAAACGAACATTGTAACTTCCCCTTTGCAGTGTTCAACGCAATGACACTAAGGTCACTAACAAACACTGAAACATTTAAGAATATAAATGTTGGATTTAATATGCTTACTTCTTTGGGCCTATCATGGCAAACACTGCATTTTAAAATCGCCTTGTACTCTTTGATTTCTTCTTGAAGTCTTTCTACAGCTGTTTCACCGTCATTAAGGGAGCTGAGGCATGTAAATTTTGTGTTCAAAGCAACCAGTTCTTCCTCAATTCTCTTTTTCCCAAACCTGGTGCATGCAATATAATGGATTGGATTGTTGAGCCATGTAATACATGACAACAATGATGTACAAGACAGGAAAAAAATATTTTAACTCACCTCTCATTCTTCAACTCCACTTTCAGATCAATAATTCTATGTTTGCACTGTTCGAACTCCTTTTGCACAGCCTCAAGACAAGCCTTGAGAGACTATGCCTCTTTCTCTACATCTACCAATTTCCATTTTGTACTATCTAAATTAAGTGCATACTGCTGACCATCTTCAGTAACCTTTCCAATTTGATGCAAGTAAACCCTCACCTGCAAAATAAACAAGGGGGAGGAGGAAAAGATGAGAACAAAAATAGCATGGCTATTACCCAAATACAGCTGCATATACTTCATAATTGCACCTGTTCTTCAAGGCGCATAGTCTTCTGTTTATAAATCTCAGCTGAAGCACCAACCTGCTGCAATTGCTTTGTTGTATCTTGTTTATCCATAAGAAGAGAATTTTGAACCTGCTTTGCCTTGACACTCTCTAACAAAATCTCAAGTTTACTATGAATATGTTAGATGGTCTTACCTGTATATGATATGTGCTGGAATGTAAAAATGTTTGGAAATGCAAGCTAGACCATTAGGTTATATAATAACAAAACATACAATTTAAAAGTAATAAAACTACATGCCATGAGAAAACAAACCCAATACATGAATTTCTATTCTTCTAGCAGTCCCCGCAAACAAAATCAAAATCAGGTGAGTTGAACTGGGTACAAGATTAAAGCATGTCAGAATTGCCTTATCTTGCACAACAAAAGGGGAATATATGCAGATGCAAAGAATTTGATTTGGAGTTGATGAGACATATATGCCCTGTAGTTATTGGGTGCACACATGGGTAAAACTTTAGTGGATTTTTTGCATATCTTCCCTAACTCCATACCTAGCAAGAATGTATTTGTTGCCATAGTCAATGAATATTTAGCACAAATTCGAGATTTACTAGCATTGTTTGGAGGAAGAAAACTAGCCACTTATATCCCTCTATTCAACCTTAGTAGTCCGAGGGACCTGGGGACTCCTCCAAATAAAAAAAAATCAATTTTAGTGATTTTTGGTTGAACCTATACTAGCATATCATGATGATAAAGAGTCATTATGTTAACCTTTGGGGTGCTAGGGAAGAAATCAAGTTTTACCTATATGGATGTGAATTCATTAATACAACAATGAATCCAACCTTACCTTTGAATTCAATAACTAGATACTAATTTTTTTGCAACATAGGTCATTTCCAATAAATTGACCTTAGCTTAATCCATACATTTATCATATCCAACCCCCTTCCTCCACGTGTGCCAAATATTCTCCCTCAAACTTCACTCACTGTCATGACTTTTGTCTTTATTTATTTTTATCTATACGTCTTTGCAGTAATTTTTTACAATTTTCATAGTTGATTGATGAGATCCAATAACTAGATTGAATGGCATTTTAACATACTTACACCAAGGGAACTACTAATTTTCCAAATAACAAAAATTGATTAGAAGGGGATACCAATACAAAACATTGTTGGAGGAAAATTCAACTCTAACGTTGTGAAGGTTTGCTCTTGTGAATGAATGGGTTCCTCTTGGATATTTTTTATCTTGCTTTTAAATATTTGAACACACCAATGTTTGGTAGAATGTCTGACCAAGATGACCAATTAGTAGGAATGCTTGACATGGTCATGGGCCTCTTTTCCCTCTTGGATTGTTGCCTGGTTCTTTTTTGGATTATTTCTCAAAATGGGTTTATTAGGGATGGCATCCAGATCCATTCTTATTTCAAGACCTGTATTTCTAAAGTTCTGTATTTTCTCAGTTCAAATTACTTTAACTAAATGGAATTACTTGCTAACTGTGATTATGTATATTCTCAGTTCAAATTATATTGTCAAGACTTTCACAGGATTTGATGTTGATATAAGCTTTGAGACTGTAAGGGTTACATTTATTTGGATTTCCAGAATCATCATTTGGGTCAAGTTCATGTTTATTATGAATATGTTGGATGGCCTTACATGTATATGCTATGCAATGGAATGTAAGAATGTTTGGAAATGCAAGATGCACTGTTAGGTTATATAATTAAAAAACATAAAATTTAAAAGTAATAAAACTATAGGACATGAGAAAACCAACCCAATACATGAATTTTGATTCTTCTTTAGCCAATACATGAAAACCAACCTTGTAGCCTCTTTGCATGTACTATCTAAATTTATCACAATTATCAGAATTGATAGAAACACTATCTCCTCTGGGCATCAAGATTCAAATAAAAAATATATTAAAGGTGGTTAAATGTGCTTACCCCGAAGGCCACTCCTAAGACACACCGATGACAACTCCTTCTGATCTCCATACTATAAATAAACTTTAGGTTTATAGAATCAAAAGCAGTCTTTGATGTACCATTAGTACTTGTATCATCATTGATGGATATCTCATAATTGTTCTTGATTAACTTATCTATATCAACTTCACCAATTAGATGAGCTAGATGATGCACGTCGAGTAAAACATATAGTAATTGTAACATGCAACCTATGATATCTACAACCCTAAAAAATTTCATATTCCCAAAATTTGGTTTATCATAATGCTAGTGAGTAGACATACAGAACATAATCCAAATAAGGTGTTGTATAAGATGAACATTTTTCAAAACAAAAACCTTGATTACCATCTCTAACCTAGCTTTGAAATTTAATTTCTTGCTGCCAGAATAATGTAGATTATGTTCAGTGGAAAAGTTTTGTTTTGATTATTACAAAGCATGATTTATCATGGGATTTGAACTACATTATTGGAAAGAGCCAATCCCCTATATTTTCAAACATGCCCATTAACCAATCAGACATCAATGAAAACTAGCACAGTTTGGCCCACAATGAATCGGTAATCTTATAATTGAACCCCATATGAAAATGTCCTTTCTAATGTTGAATGGATTGTAAGGTTGAACATTTAACCTTGGCTGCCACTTTGTTTGGATTCAAGTGGGTCCACCAAAATGTCTACTTCTCATAGCCATATAACTGTGAAATGTTGAGCCTTTACTTTTTGTACATAGTAAAACTACAGATCTATGGACTTCGACAGTATTCAGCGTGAATACAACCACAATGAGCCCAATCAAGGACAAAACAATTTGTGGGATTCAAGCACCCCAAGATACCTTTGGCATGGTTATGACTGAGGGCATATTTCAGATTTCAAATCAACTAAAATGTTTTTGAAGAATATGAGCCCTCCCATATCAAATTGTGACCATGTTTTACCAAAAATAAGTTTACTAAGAAGCTAGTGGCTCAGACTTTCTGAAACAGACTCTAGTCTGCCATCAATAAAGTGAACTTGTGCGTGCTATGATAGAAATAATTGATTTTTCTGTGACAGAGTAGACACTATTTCCTAGATATTGTAAGATGTAAATGTTATATTTCAGGTTTATTTCCATCGTCAAGTGCAATAGTCCTTATTCCAGCTAAACTGCTATAGAGCCTATTGTACAGACTATATGGATTCCATACAACTGCAACTGTATGGCCTGCTTCTTTCTTTAGAGGGGAATTTTCCAACTGTTCATGTGCCACAATAAAGTATCCAAAACTTATGTGGAGGACAAACTCATTTCTAAGCTTAGATTCCTTTTTAATCTCACTTGGAAAGTCATTTATTATGTTGTAGCAATCATGAGAAAGGCTGAAGTGAACTAGATTTCTTTGAGGTCTTTAATGAGTAAATTTTACTAGAAAAAGATCAAAGCCTTCTACTGGTAGAGATTGGATTGACATTGTGATTCAAATTATATTAATGTCCAAGGATAACCATAAAGGCTCATGGGACTGCAGAGAATTAAAACAAATACAAACGAGAAGGGTGTTTGCCAAACAACTCCAGAAAATATATATGAAACAAGCAAGAAAGAATAATAAAATAAAGATATCAGCTAAAACTGTGAGCAAGTGAGAATACCAACAAAGAATGAAAGAAAGTTCCCAGCTAGAATTTCCCCTTCAATATGACCCAGTCTCAATTGCAATCATCTGCTATCTGTCTGTAGCTGATAGCTGATTTTCTAGATTCATTTATTTTATTTAGAATTTTCCATTTTATAGGGATTTTGGAGGTAGGGAGACTGAAGTTGATTCCATTTGAACATAGTTCGGTATCCATATTTGCATCAATTGTCAGGCAAAGAATATGAATATACTTACCGAAACCCATCTAAACACGATTGAAAATCCCCTGGAAAAGATCTCTGTAAATAATCCTAGACCTTGCTGGACATAAACATCATTCGAACTTTTACATTGTTGATGGGAGGACTCCTCCCATTTTTGGTGCAAGAAGAATGATCCATTTCGCTCCAAATGAGAGCCAGCCTGACCATAATGTTGAAGCCTGGTTCTAACATTGTCAGCCTATCCAAGATAAACTACAATGACATCTCGACACTTGATTTTGCGTGTTTTGTGCCCTAAAAGGGAACGAGGTGCAGCTATCCCAAGCTCATAGAGACCAGGACAAGAGAAACAAGATGGAAGATTGTGTATCATGTATTTCTCTGATCCCCCTTTTCCCAAATGATAATCTTCCCAGTCATATGGTCCAATAAGCACCTGATGAGATACCCACAACCAGAAAATTACCATGCAATATAATTACAGGAAATAATATCATTAAGAAATGACTTAGATCACATGTGTAAGATAAAAAATGAATCATAACAAATCATATAGTCATGTCATGATAGCATACATTTTGGTTAAACCTTTTAAGAAATAATTTATCAAATCAACTCTACAGCAATATAATCACTCCAACCCGTACACTGGCAACTTTGATACAAAGTTACAATGGAACAAAAAAGGAGACACAATGAGGAGGGAACAAAAATGGAAGTTTTCATAAAAGGCCGGATACGATCCAGCGGAGAGACAGAAATATATATTTTTATATTTAAGCAAAAAAAAGAACATGACAGACAATTTCAGATTACCATTTGTCAATTAGAAGCCTAAAGAGAGTTACCATTGTAGATCATCATCACTATTATCCAATATCATACTAAGTTGTACAATGTAAACATACATTAATGAATACGTGCAAATTGCAAAATGAGTGTCCTACTACCATATCCAATGTTCATAATTTCATTGCAAATTACAATTTCATATCATCAAAAATATTGTCATCCATGTAATGAAGCTCCACATCATCAATTTCATCCTCTACAAAATTGGCAACATTGTTTCCATGTCCACTTGAAGATGCTATTGTTGATGCCTCCTCATCAAGAAAATAAAGATGTGTCATGGCATTCAAGATTGGAGACTCAAGAGAGACCCCAAACCTTAGCAAATGCCAACTCCTACTACAACCATGCTCCAATCAGCCACAAATTTCCAAGATTCAAAACCTCACTCAAAGACAAGCCAGGAACCATCAACTTATTTTAGTGGATCTCCTCTTTCCACATTATGATGTTGGTCCATTTTGGATGTACTTTTCACGAATGCTTCAAACCCATCAATAGATTGTGCTCCTTGGTGCTCCTTCCCTTCAATTGACCATCATACTTCAATGGCTCCTCTCAGATCTCCACCAAAGACCCCTTTTGCCTATTTGTGGAATTGTGTTGGTTTTAATCCTATGGTGTTTGGGGGAGGTTCTATCTTCAAATGGCCTGCGCTCAGCATTAAGGGGGAAAGGTGTGATCTATTGCTTACTCTTCTTGGCATCCTGTTCATCTTCAGGAAGGATGTTGTACATAAGTTCAACCCTATGTTGACATGGGTATCCATAAACCCTCTCACTTATTTATTTTAACTACATTCAATCACCTACTTGTGTTGGATATCCACACACCAACTCTCTCTTGTAGTTCAGTGGCCATCGCTCCCATTTGTATTTTGAGTTGGTAATTCATAAACCCACTCTCTTCTATATTCTGGCCATGGCCACTCTTTGTGAGGAGCTGGTTATTTATAAACCCATTCCCATCTTGTATTGGAGCTTCCATCTTGTATTCATTCACCCACTCCCTTGTTTTTTTTGAGCATTCATAGTTGTGTTCAAACTCTTTCAGTTATTTGGAGTTTGGTCTTCATACTATCATTTCTGTTATGAATGATCTTCTTAGAGTTGGGTACTTCCATCTCTTCTCTCTTGCAAGATGTTCATTCCGACACCTCTTTAGATGGGCAATTCAATGGCACTATTCTTCTAGTAGATCTGCAGTATGACAAGGATGTTTCTTCCCACTCTCCTCAATTGAATGAGTAGGTCAATGACAGTTTTTTCCACCCAACAAGCAATTCAGTGACCACTTCCCTCCAATGGATGGGAAACTCAAAGTTGAGTGCTATTGTTGAGAAACTCAAAGTTGAGTCCTATTGCTTCTATTTAGGATGTTCCTTCCAGCACTTCTTTATTGGATGGGCAATTCAATATTGTATCCTCCTAGAAGATGAGTAGTCCAATGGTAGCATTCTTTTAACAAATTATTGAGTCCACTTTTGTATTGAGTTGGGTCATCACAAACCCATTCTCTCTTCTTCCAACTACAGCTGACATTACATTGAGTTGGGTATGGCTTAAGAGCCAATGTAGTCAACACTATTATAGAAGAATTTGATGCCTATTTGTCTAGTATAATTTCTCTCTCCTGTCAGGAATCTTTGACTTGTTTAGTGTGTGGTTTGTCCTAATCTAATCCTCTTGCAATGACTGTTTTTATTTGGGCCCTGATGTTTATAATAACATTAATGTCTACTGTGGAATGGTTATTGTAGCTCTTTATATTTGCCTATGGTGTGCATGCTTGAACTATTTGTGGTGAGATTATAGTCGATATGCTTCAGAACTTGTTAGTAAGTACCTCTATTTAACTCTGCTAGTTTAAAATTTAATCTAGTTGGTCAATTCTTGAAATTGATGTTGTGCAGGTTCATGTCAAAGTTGAGCATGTTGCAGTGGGTAAGATTTCCTTGAATTTGATAGAGCGAGATGGGAAGACGAGCAAATGGGTGTCAGTTTGCCAAAATATTGGCTAAGGTTATTCAAGAATTGCTATCGTGTTCACATTTTGTCCCTTTAACAACAGAATATCTCAATAAGGGCTCAGCTGCACCAAGGAAAAACAACCAAACAAATAGGTATAGCATGTGTTATGGTATATTATATATAGCGTGTCTTTTTGTGCTTTCTTGAAGCTTACAACAAGCTTTTTGGCTTCCTTTGTTTTGCATGTCAAGCTTTTTCAGATCTTCAATTTTGTTATAAAATCTTTTCAACTCTTCTATTTTGTTATAATGTATTAACTCTTCTTTTGAATTTATTTTAATAGGCTTGTAACGGGGACATTGCAGCTAGTGTCAAGAACTTACCTAACAATTGACGAGAACCAATGAAAGATGGGACTTAAAAATTCAACAGGCATTCACAAGGTTCAAATATTTAGGAATATGCTGGAGTTGCAAAAGGTAGTATTGTTCGCCTGAGGTAACTATGCATTTCAACCTATGAGCACCTTATTTAGGCTGACCTTATTCTTCATGGTTTGTTCAGGTGGAGTATGACTTTCAATATTACACAATAGACATGCCAACTGCTATTCAAGTTCTCCTACTCTGAGATGGGAAGTCTAGTATGTTTCCAGCTGATGTAGTTCTCTCTTACAGACCTACATTAGATGCACATCAGATTCAGGTCCCTTAGGTGCAATTCAATTGGAGAAACAACAATGGCGATTGTACTTGAGTATGTCAAAATCGTTTGACCATACCATTGATGCTGCCATGCAACAGGTATTGTTAAATTGTCTTGCATGTACATCCATTATTCTTTCAAGACTGATGAAATCAACGCCATTCAAGTTCAATTTTGCATATAAC
>ML793644.1:164847-197723 GCA_009831015.1 Picea engelmannii | reverse complement strand
CCATAGCCATATTTTTACTTTCAACATTTCTTGCCACCCTAAATGCATTCTCCAATGATTTGGGTTCCCAAAGGAGAACCTCATGTTGAATGTTATCTCTTAAAGTTCCTATGAATACATCAATCAAGTGCTCATCTGGAATACATGTTACCTTTATATTCAATCTTTGGAAGTTCTCAATGTGCTCTGTAACTAAACCCTTTTGCTTGATATTTATCAATTGGCTAAATAAGGTATTGCTCCTTGTATCCTCATAGTGTGCTATCATTTCTTCCATGAAAATTGTCCAAGTGACGAGTGATTTGGGAGAAAAAAACCATCCATACCATACAAATTGATTGGGTTCTAAATATAAAGAAGAAATTCCTACCTTTTGTGTATGTGGCACATTATGTAGATCAAAGAATTGCTCCATCTAAAGTATCCATGTGATAGGGTCCTTGCCATCAAACTTCCTCATATCGATATTAGGAACGTGGTTGGTCTTCAACCCAAAGTTAGAGTTTCTCCATTCTTGATTCACCTTCCTTATGTCCTCATCATGAATTTCATGGGACACATTTTCACTTTCAGGTGTCCTCTCTATTACGAAATTGTTCAATCCTTCCATGAAACCATCCATCTTTTCCTCCAACTTAGCTTCCATCTCTTGTAGTTCATATTTTGTTACTATATTATTTTGTAAATCATTTATTTCCCTACGCATTTCTTCACCTTCATCAAAATTCCAAGTAGGATTGTCTGGAGGCTTATTCGGTGTAGAATTTCCCTTTTTGGGAGGCATGTTGGCCAAGTATCACTTTTGAACCTTGATTTTGAGGTGCTTCTACTAGACAATGTTTATTCTACTATATCTCCAAAGTTTTGGCCCTTCTAGGTATGAAACTTTATTTTTTGTAGTTCTCTGATATTTCTTCTCTGCAATGCCAGAGGTCTAATCAAAATTGGATGTGCCAAGTGGCATTTATGGTAGCTTCCCCACAACTTGCTTATTTTTGTCCTTTTCAGGAGATATCACTTGTATAGCATGCCTTGCACAAAATAATTGATATAAAATTCTGAAACTCGTACCAAAAATACTGCAGACTGTCCAATATCCAATGAAACTAGTCTCACTCAATTTGGATACTCTAGGATGAAGTTATTATTGTTTTACTTGGAACACCTCCTTGAGACTAGTCAATAGGACTACTCAGATACCCTATCTTCCACAGGGTGTATCTACAAATTTAAGATGACCCAGAAACTTAAATGTTTACCGAAGATAAATTACTAATTTCTGTGAATAGCCTCCGATGTTCAGGGTCTGAAATGTTATAGAAAAATTTTTATAGCAAAAATTTCACAATGACTCAGTTAAGAAAGATTCCATAACCCTATATTGAACATGATGTATTTCCGAAAGTATAAGGACTTAGGAGCCGAAATTTTAACCCAATGTACCTTGATCCGTCTACTAAATTTCCTCCAATTTGTTCCTTCTAAAACATTGTAGAAAAAAAGTTATAGCAAAAATTCCAAGGTGTCTCAGATGTAGCAGTGAAACCCCAAGACCTTGAGATTTGATACCATATGTTAAGAACCAAATATCAATATAGCATAGAAAAACCTTAGAATAAGTACTCAATCCCTTGAAAAAGAGATAAATTCAGATAATAATCCTCTTCGAGGGGAAAACCTCCTTATGCCCACATAAATGTACAATTACAAGATGATTCAAAATGAAAATGTCTCCTTGGTATATATAGGAGACTAGGAAGTATAATTAAAACTAATTGCCTAAAGCTGACATAAATAAAATAACATTACTAATATAGTATGCCCCAATTAAGGGGTAATGAGCCACTATTTAGGGCTTAACACATACTCACCCTGAAAGTGGAGGAAGTTCATAGGGGAGACAATATGCCAACAAAAACACTTTTCCGTGATCCAGAGGAAGAGGAAGAGGCAGAGGAGGTGAGAAAAAATGTTTTGTCTGTGGAAAGATTGGACATAAATATTTCGAATGTCCCGATAGGAAAAGGGATGGAGGCAAAGCTCACATTTCAAAAGCGTAGAAGTGAAATGTTGAGGAAGAATATGTAGAAGGTGGAAGATCCTTAATGATGTGGAAAATTCTCTTAAATCCACAGAAAGATATAGAGAATCCATTCCAAAGAAACAGCTTGTTTAGAACTGCTTGCAAGACCAAGGACAGGGTATGCAAGGTAATAGTGGACAGTGGAAGCACAAATAATCTAGTATCCATATAGATGGTGGAGAAGCTGGAATTGGATACTGTTGCACATTTGATCCCATACAAAGTCTCGTGGTTACAAAAAGGACATCAGGTAAATGTCACTAAACAATGTTTAGTTGAATTTAAAATAGGGGGATATAAGGATGAAATTTTATGTGTTGTTATTCCCATGGATGTCTATCATATTTTGTTGGGGAGACGATGGCAATATGACAGAAATGTTGTTCATGATGGGAGAAAGAATGCATACACCTTGGAGAAGAATGGTAGAACACATATGTTACTGCCAATTAAATATGAGAAGGTAAAGGCAAAAGCCAACAATACTATACTTCTCATGAGTGGGAAGGAAATTCTTCAAAAAGTCAAGAAGATGAAGAAATGCAGTTTGTGGTGGTGAGAAAACCTAGAGTCGTATTAACTAGTACCAAGATAGATGATCTACCTAAGGAAATTCAAGAACTGATTGAAGGATTTGCTGACATAGTAGTGGACAAACTACCTTGTTTTTTTCCACCCATCAGGAGCATAAGTCATCATATTGATCTTATACCTGGAGCGAGTTTACCAAGCAAAGTACCGTATATATTGACGCCGTAGGAGAATGAAGAGGTCAAGAGACAAGTCCAGGATTTGATGGACAAAGGGTTAGCCAGAGAAAGTTTGAGTCCATGTGTTGTACCTACAGTGTTAAGTCCAAATAAGGATGGTGGATGGAGAATTTGAACAGACTCGAGAGCTATAAACAAGATCACCATCAAGTATAGATTCCCTGTACCTAGGATGGATGACTTGATGGATTGCTTGAGTGGAGAATTTTTTTTTTCAAAAATTGATTTGAAGAGAGGATATCATCAGATTAGAATGAGGGAAGGTGATGAATGGAAGACAACATTCAAAACAAATGAAGGATTGTATGAATGGCTTTTCATGCTGTTTGGTTTGATGAACACACCAAGTAATCTTATGAGGCTTATGAACGAAGTCTTTAATAATTTCATTGGGAAATTTTTAATTGTGTATCTTGATGATATATTGATCTTCAGTAAGACTGGAGGAGAACATCTGGAGCATTTAGCTACAGTGATGAGGAGATTACAGCAAGAGAAGTTGTTGATCAATTTGAAGAAGTTGTCTTTCATGAATAAATAACTCATTTATTTGGGTTTTGTAATATCTTCGAACGAATTGAAGATGGATCCTGAGAAGGTAAAAACAATCAGGGTGTTAGAGCTGCCTTTTTTTTTTCTATCCCATCTCAAATTTCATGTCTTAATGCTCGAAATCGAAAGATGGTTTTCGTATTTTCCGGCTGTGGTTTCAAAATCTTTGAAGTTGTATCACACAAGCAGCAATAACTATTGTACTATCGAGGCGAATTCTAATTTTCGTAAAAAATTTCCCCTTTTTGTTCTACCTCAGGATTTCGTACGTTGGATGTTAACATAGGTCACAAGTCCCGAGAAATGAAATGGTGAAATTGTTTTAAAATTTCACCCAGGGTAGTAACGGGAGTAAAGTTTTCCTAAATCATGATTGAACATCCTCAGGTTTTCATGCCTCGGCATTCACTAAATCCAAAACTCTCATTATCGTATCCCTGATAGCCAAAACCGCAAGGTCTGTATGTTATTAACCCATGTCAAAGTAAAAGTAAAAACTAAACCATGGTAAAGTTCTGTCAGTAATTCGCCACTCGGCATTTTCTTTTTAAAAAATTACACTGTCTAAGCCCCGACTCACGAAATCACGATAAGGATATGAATGTAATTAATTAATCACTTAATCTAAGTTTATCTTCCCTTTTAATTAAGTCGTATTATCACGATCTCGCAGTTTTGAAGCTTGGCATGCAAAATTCCCAGAAACTTATCTTCGAAGCTCTGAGTCGCGATATGGAGAATATAATAATTATGTAATTAATTAAGCCCCTAATCACGATTGCGTTTTTACTAACCAAAATCAATCATCACAAATTTGGGGGTTATAGGTTCAAAGGGTTAAAAAAAAATTACCGATACAACGAATACCGAAATACTAATTAACGTTGGTAAAAATGGATTAATTAAGCTAAATCAATATCTCCCATGTTTTGATGCTTGCATGATTTACGAGGTAGTCTTATTTCTTCCATACGCCAACTGACATTTCAAACCGCCAAAATTTATGGAATTTATTAGGAAATAAGGCGAATCGACAAATACAGATTGGGTTTTTAATACTAAATTTGATTCTAAACATGATTTGACAGATCTGTTCTAAAAAGTACCGAGTTTTTTGAATATATAAAGTTGTATTCTCTATAACAAGTTCATTTCTATATTACGCAGAGAACACTTTCTCAGCGAGCTAACTTCTGTATGTATACGTATTTTTATCGCAGAAGAGATAAAGAAGGATCTCCAGTCATGGCCCCACGAAAAGCATCCAAAGACAGTGTTGAGGTTTTGGGACAAGGTTCAAACAACGTCGCTGATACTTCACCTCGAAGTGTCGACTCGGTCTCGAACTGGTCGTTCGTTTCTGATGTTCTGCAGGCCGAATTAGTGGATTATTCCAATGATTCCAGCGACAATGAAAAAGATGACATAACCACCAAGTATGACATCGTCGTTCAATCTGGAATGCCTAAAGTAGCATCCAGGCCACGACTACTGCCATATTATGATATGGTCCAATGGGCATTATACCATGTGGACATACCAACCAGCACCATCATGAATGAGCAGAAGGTCACCATCAGGACTTTCAGGCCTGAACATCTGGAAGCCATGTATAAGTTGTCCACAACATCCAACTTTACATATGGTGCCAAATTCTTGGACGAGTTCAAAAAGAAGGAATGTGTGAAGTATGATAAAACCATGTCTAGCTTAATAAAAGATTGGGTTTCACACTCTACGAAGTTTAGGGTAGACAGTCATGGAATATATTCAATAGCTTCCTTAGAACCACAGTACAAGTATGTAGCTATGATGACATGAAGATTATACGGGAGAGAGGACACCTAAAATTTCTTTCTTCCATGGGTGCCTCTAATATTTCAAGTCACCGAAGGTTATTCCTTCGACTAGGCGAAAATGTTGTCCGATAGCTTGACCAGTCGGGTCACAGAGTATCGGGCATAGAAAGAGAGAAAAAAGACTTCTTCATTTTTCATGTCTGCATACATTATGGACGTCGTGTTTTTTTTAACACCATTTCCCTTAATGAGATGGAGTTGGACTCCAGCGGAGGATGAGCCTATCCACGTCTATCATGCGAAATTGTGGGAAAACAAAGTGGCATATTTTGTATATGAGATTTTCAACTGGGTGATGGGGCCTCTGCATATCACTATTTTCGATCACCTGCCACCTAGGATCTCGGATAGTATAGTGACAAATTTGAGTAGCATAGCTGACTGGTATGTAGAAGTCGAAATCTCATATCTAAGAGTGTTTGGGGATTCTATTCCCCCACATGCATTGCCATTATTCATTCCCGACAAGCTGGCTTGTCATGAGGTTGCTAGACAAACAGTAATCGGTGGCATCAGCAAGGAGCTGAAGGGATACTCGAAGAAGGTATGGCCAAATTTTCCTTTTCATTTAAATTCATATTCTTTATTATATTTTGGGCATGCTAAAGCCGAGGCAGCAGCCCTGGAAGACCTAAATTTGGTTCTTATTGAGTTCAAGAAGCACGATCCAGAAAGGGTCGCAAGTAATCATTTGGCCAGTTGCGACCTCAAGAGATTTGAACACGAGAAATCTCCCTCGGATGACATTTTTCGAGGTGCAAGATCCTATGCCGAGATTCTAGCTCGGATACAAACTTTGGCACCTGAGGAGAGAGCCGATGTTCTAAAGTTCCAAGAACATCGATGCAGTTGTCTTCCCGCAGTGTTGCGGGGTGAGAATCTGAGTACAGCGGAGGCGAAACAAAAAGATGTCGAAGGCTCCAAGGATGCAACTCCCGATCAAGAAAAACACCAGGACGAAGGAGAGAAAACTAAGAGCCTGAAAGCAGAGATAAAGACTCCCAACCCATTGAAGAAGCAGAGTCTGGTTACTACTCTGGGACAATTAGTGAAGCAAATCGGATAACCTATCATATCAATTACTCCCTTGCAGTCAACTTAGGGAAATATTGACGCAGGGTGGATCTTCAATGAAGAGTTGAGGCCTATAAGGGTGGAAGATCTCCCTTCGAATGAGTTCTTCTTCAATAAGAAGAGAAAGGCAGTGGTGAAGAGGGAATTCTATCAGGAAGGAAAGTCAACAACCAAGAAATACAAAGTTATAACTGATGGGAAATACAAGAGGAATGAACGATTCACAACTGAAATAGCAGGGACATTAGGTGCATATGCCATAGCGAACCAATTTTCAGTCGGGTTTTTGAAAAACCAGCTTAAACAAAAAAATGGCCTCATCAAGACCCTTGAAGCCAGACTAGCCATAGCAATGGAGACTACCAAAGACCAGGTGAGTGTAGGTATAGAGCAAGCAAGTTTGGCCGATAAAAACAAGATAGAGCTACTCGAGACTAAGCTTGAACAAGAACAGTTGGTGGTTTAGAATGGTCAGGTGCAAGCGAGCTAGCAAAAAGATTTGATCGAACAACTACAGGCTAGAGTGGAGATCGTCGAAAGTAAAGTCACAAATATCAGGATGTTCCAGTCCCATGTGATGGAGATTCGGAGCAGAGTCTCTGCGGCCCAATGAAATTTACTCGCCAAGGTAGAGGCGACTCAGGACAACTGTTTGCTAGTCAATCAAGTTTTGGAGAACTTAACTGCTAGAGAAAGGGAATTTGGAGTAGTACGGGTCGCCTTCCAAGAGGCTGTGATAGCCACAAACAATAGGGATTCGGGAAGTACTCCCAGGTTCACCGTTTCGGAGCAGACCAGAGGAAACATTCTATTGAAAGAATGGGAGAACAACATCTCGAAAGGAAAGTTGCAAGCCAAGAGAGTGACGAAATCCTTAGAAGAGGCTTTTAGCTCTATAGATGGTAATCTGCTAGGCATTGATGGTGGAGGTAATGCTGAGGCATTGATTCAGATGAATATGGAAAAAATCTCTCTTGGTTTAAATGAAAAAGAGGAAAGAGATCCAGCCGAGATCTCCCAAGTGACTATGGCGAACATAGTCCAAATAGACAAATGTATGATTAAAACAAGTGCACAATTATGCGCTATCGACATCATAGACAGACAGATGGAAGACAGGCTGCTGCAATTGGCCTGAGATTGTTACTCTTTTGAAGCTAATTATCAAGCAGAACCGTCAAGACTGATATCTCGGTTGGTTGAAAGATGTGTCACTTGTACTGAGCACGTGCAAGGACAAGCTTCCAGCACCAAATGAAGACAGAGAAGAAGAAATGGAGTGATTTCTCTCCTCCCAATCATAACTGAAAATTTTGTAACGATTGAAATTCCATCTTATTGTAAAACTGTATAAATATACCATTGAAAGAAAGAAAAAAGGGTTGGACCTTTTTGTGTCGATTGTAATAGAGTTTTTTACACTTTGAGAGTTAATACAAAGCAAATCTGAAGATTCTCAATTCCGTCATGAATGTATTATGAGTTTGTTTTCTTGTATCTCATATTTTGTTTCCTTTCATATGCTTATCTGATGAATGCTTCGCTATAATTTAGTACAACCTCTACTATAGTGAATGAATGTTGGTTTTCTATAATTGTTTATTGTTTTTCCTCTGTACCAGCTATCAGCAGTTGTAAGACCAGTTAACACTTTCAGAATTCTATATATATTTATGCTTCATCGGGTTATTTCCTTACATTTTTCTTCTTCTGTTTGTATGTGAGATTCTCCCTCGATAGGAGCCTTACTCATAGATATCTAAATGTTTTCTCCCATCTCATACATTTTTTATTAAAATATAACTCAATTACGGGAAAGAGCCTTTGATTTGCACCCCGTTTTTATTTCCAAAACCGTAAACTCTCTTTTATACGACTGAATTGAGACAACACTTAATTTCCCTCTGAAGTTTTCTTATTTTACTGTTCCTCCATGACTGTCCCTATACCAACACAGCCCCATATCGAACCTGGATTATCAAATCAAACACACATTGCCTTAAACCTTTTTGATACCATTCTCAAAACAACCACTACCTGGGTTGAACTCGAACGTTCGTGGGTAGTGATTGAACAGGATATAACCATCCAGGGACAGTTAGAAGATAGACAATGCCAACGTAGAAATATTTCCTAGTTTCCCTTGCTGAAGGTTAACATTTCTCTCTTCTCTACCTTTTACCCACTTTTGGATGCCTAGACATTGTACTTCTAAGCCTTAAGAACAGACTCTGGAACAACATCTTTTTGGCGCCATTTCCGGGGAATGAAGTTACGAAATCTTTTTCCCTGGGAAAACAACATTTTTTTTTCGTTGAAAGTGTTACCCTTTGATAGTGAACAAAGAGTACACACCTTTTAAGTCTTTTCAATCTTTCACTTGGTGACTCCACAAATAAGAAAATGGCATCCGGTCAAAGGAATACCAGACAAAACCCGAATGGTAAGCAGATTATGCCCGTTACCGATCCTGAGAAGATTCTAAAGGCGAGAGGCTCTCTTAAGCCAACCGCTGCAGTCTACAAACTTAAACCCCCACAACTGAAGACTAAGATTTCTTCTGAACCCTCAACTTCACACAGTCCTCTCTTTGATACTAAAGATTTGATGTCAAGCTACTCCGAGGATAGGAGTGAGATTCATTCGACAATCCCCTTAGTACACAAAGGAAAGGACCCTCTTGAAGTTTCGTCGATAGTTGACATACCATATTTCCTTCGATTAAATTTCCTGACCTCGCCTAATTCTGAAGAGCATGTTACACATTCGGTTTCCACACCCATCGGTTCTCTTGATTTCATCTCTTGCAAATCTGAGGAACCAAATCCTCGAGTTCCTTATCTTTCATCGCCGATTTTTCCTCCTCACAGAGAAAATAAAGATTCACTTTTAATTTTCCAAAACCCCCTTTACGAATTTCCACAAATAACGATGGCAGCCGCCAGAGGAGGATGTGGAGGGTTTATAGGAGGAGGTGGAGGGTTTATTGAAGGAGGAGGGGGAGGAGTTCCTCTTGGAGGAGCTGGAGGCCAAGCACCTACCCCCCCTCCCAGAGTGTTTGTGAAAGTTGCAGCTAGATATGCTCCCTTGGTATTGTCCGTTCCTCTACACGACCTTCCCGAAAACTACATAAAAAACTTGCCAAAATTCATTGGGGAAGGGGATCTGACCACTGACAAACACATTAATTTCTTTGATCAATTCGCAGATATCCTAGGTATTGAACATGAAGACGTATATTTGAGGCTTTTTGTTCAAACCTTCGAAGGCCAGGTACGAACTTGGTTTCATAGTCTACCTGTAGCATCTATCTTGTCATATGACGCCTTAGAAGATGCTTTCCTCAAACAGTGGGGCGAAAGAAAGGACCACTTATATTATTTAACCGAATTTGGGTCTTTAAGAAAAAAGAATTTTGAAATAGTCATGGAATTTATTCAAAGATTTAACAAACTGTATAACAAAATCCCAGCTGAGATTAAACCGTCCCAACCTGCGGCCAAGGTAACTTTCGCGGGGGATTTCGAACCGGATTTTGCACTCCTTTTGTGAGAAAGAAGGGGAGCCACCCTAAACCGAATGTAGGACGATGTTGTAGAAATTGAGTCTAATATGATGGCTTCTAGTAAGCTTAAAGTTAAAGTAGAAATGGCAAACCGTGAGGTTAAACACTTTAGAGAACAAGTAGGTCCGTCAGGGCCTAATAGATCCACAGATGATAGGGTAGATGATATGGCCAGAGTAATTAAAGAAATCTCTAATAAAATATCCAGAATGGAGCTCGAATAGGAAAAATTTGAATTTTTCCCCCAAAAGGATTCCAAGAGGAACCCCAACCCCCCGAACCAGCAAAGACAAATAAAAAATGAAGATCAAAAAATACAAGCTCCCTTCAAGAGCAAAAATTTTATAGGAACGAACGATCTCCAGGATTTCGGAGATTTGGATAATGATGTCACGAACTTCGGTGATGACTGCACACAATCGTATCTAACTAGAGAAGATTATGAGAAATACCTAAGCACTCAACAACCGTCGGTTAAGGGTGAATAAAGTGATTATACTGACCTTTGTGACTCTCAACAGGAAACTGAAATGATAATGGTTGAGATCCAACCTAAGTACAACTTAAGATCTAAGAGTAAGCCCATCTCAACTGCTCAACCCAAGAAAATCCTCCAAAGAGGTCAAACTTATGAGCCTACTCTGGAAGAGACCTTATTACCCACCAACAAAACAAAAGTAGTAAGCACACAAGAGTCTGAAGTGGGAAAAGTTGAGACCCAAGCACAAGGAACCGAAATGGCTAATAAAATTATGACTTCAACCAAGATCATGAGTAATAAAGCGGTCTAGACGAATAAATTGGAAAGGAAGGATTCAGAAGTCTCAACCAAATAAACAAACAAGGTGAGTGGAACTTTCATTTTTGAAAACGAGATAAATAAAATTAAGATACCAATCCCTTTGGTAGAATTAGCAAAAAACCCCGTTTATCAGAAGCAGATTACCAAAGTGATGGGTGTTGCATATCTAGAAAGCTAGTCTGACGTTTTAAACCTAGAAGATGACAAACCTAACATCACTTTTGGTCCACATTTTGAAGGGGCCAAAGACACTATTGCTCCCTTTTATATCACTTTAAATGTATATGACCAATTTCTACATAATTGCATGTTAGACTCCAGAGCCTCCCATAATGTTACGCCTAAGATTATCATGGACAAATTGGGTCTTCAAATCACCAGACCTTATGGAGACCTTTAATATTTTGAATCAAGAAGGGTTAAGTGTATGGGAATGATAAAGGACTTAGTAGTTACCCTGGCATAGGTCCCAGTTAAGAGTATCCTGATGGATGTGGTTATTGCAGATATTCCCCCTAAGTATGGATTACTGTTGTCTAGGTCATGGGGAGCCAAGATGGGGGGTTTTCTTCAATTGGATATGATTTTTGCCACAATTCCTGTGTTTGGTGTTCAATTTAATCGGTTGTATAGAGAAATGAGATTAGCATATACGGTAAGCGACCCTCAAAACCCGAATAATTTCCCTATTTATATTGCGGATCAAGATTTAGGAAATTGTATCTTGTCTTTTGATGATGGTTTAGATGGTTGTTCGGAGGAAAACGATATAGAGTGGGAAGAGTCAAGTTACATGGCAGAGGATTTGTGTAGCATTGGTGTCTGGAAAATGTATTTTGATGGCGCCTCATCTTGTGAAGGGGTCGGTGCAGGAGTGCTTCTAGTGGCTCCCGAAGGTAAGTTCATTGTCCCTTTTTCCTATAGACTGCAGTGGGATATATATTACACTAAGAATGTATGTGAATATGAAGCATTGGTCTTAGGATTAGAGGCTTCCAAAAAGATAAAAATAAATAATTTAGAGGTATATGGAGATGCAAAGTTAATAGCCAAATAGATAAATCGACAGTACCAAGCCAAGCATCCCAGATTAAGAGCATACAAGAATTGTGCCTGGGATCTCATGGAAAACTTTTTCTCGTCCGTAAATGTCCACTTCATCCCGCGCCCGTAGAATTTACATGCTGATGCATTGGCTAAAGCAGCTTCAACCTTGTCTCCTCCTATGAATTTCAAATTGAAGTATCACATAGAAATTAGACATAGACCGTCTATACCAGACAATATCCAGCACTGGCAGGTCTTTGAGGATGATGAACAAATTAAGAAATTTATTGAAGTAGTGGGTGAATTCTCTGAAACTCATGCAGACTAAGAAAATCAAAATGACCCGATATGGATCATGCAAGAAGGGGAGGATCCTGAAGCTTTCTGAGAAAAAATCGCGGATCATCCTATGCTGGTCCTTAAAAACAACCAGATTCTGAAAGGATTGATTCCTTTAGAAAGACTTTTCGATCAAAATGACATACCTGTAAAATCCACCTTTCAACCCCAACCAGAAGAAGTGGAGGACTGTGATATAGGAACCAAAGAAGAATCCAGGATGGTAAAAATATCCAAGTTCCTCTCTCCTGAAGTAAAAAGTAAATATAAAGACCTACTCAGACAGTATAAGGATGTTTTCACCTGGTCTTATGACGAGTTAAAGACATACGACACATTCATAATTGATCACAAGATACCTCCAAAGCCTGGGGTCAAACCATTTAGGCAAAATCTTAGACAGATCAACCCCATTTTGTTACCTGTGATCGAAAAAGAAGTTAAGAAACTTTTAGACTCGAAGATAATAGTACCTCTGAGATATTCAGACTGGGTAGCAAACTTGGTGCCGGTCAGTAAAAAGAGTGGGGAAATTAGACTGTGTGTGGATTTCAGGAATCTAAATAAGTCATCTCTCAAGGACAACTATCCACTACCCAAAATGGACCATGTGTTAGAAAAGGTAGTTGGATCCAACCGAATGTCTATGATTGACGGGTTCTTTGGTTATAATCAAATCGCCATGAATGAGAAAGATAGAGAAAAAACCACTTTCACTACACCATGGGGTACGTTCATGTATGATAAAATGCCTTTTGGTTTGATGAATGTAGGGGCCACGTTCTAACGTGCTATGGACATCACTTTCATCGGTGAAAGGGATAAGTTCGTAGTCATTTATCTTGACAATTTGACGATTTTCTCTAAAACCGACGAAGAACACTTAATACATATTAAATAGACTTTCGAAAAATGCCGCGGGTTTGGTCTATCTTTAAATCCAAAGAAATCACATTTCGCCATGTGGGAAGGTAAGCTTTTAGGTCATATTGTATATAGGGATGGAATCAGGATTGATCCTAAGAGGATTGAAGTGATAGATACTATAAATATTCTCAGAAATGTAAAAGAAATTCAATCTTTCTTAGGTAAAATAATTTTTTTACGAAGATTTATCTCGAATTTCGCTGAGATTGTAAAACTGATCATAGGTATGTTGAAAAAGGACAGCAAATTAAAATGGACAACCAAGGCCAAAGCATCGTTCGCCCATATTAATAAGGTCATCAGTGAGGCACCTGTATTAGCGAGTCTCGACTATCTAAAAGATTTTTCTTATTTTCTCATTTGCCTCCGAACACACTATTGTTGCGGTGCTCCTACAAAAGAACGAAGAAGGTTTCGAACAACCGATCGCCTTTTTCAGCAAGATCCTTAGAGATGCATAATTGAAGTATGATATAATAGAAAAACAAGTGTACGCCATGGTAAATGCATTAAAGGCATTCGGAACATATGTACTACAATCAAAGATAATTGCGTACGTACCTACCAGTTATGTGAAAGATATTTTGCTACAACCAGACAGCGATGGAAAAAGAGGGCGATGGCTCGCCAAAATCCAAGAATTTGATCTAGAAGTCAAATCGACCAAATTGATAAAAGGGCAAGGTCTGGCCAAACTCTTAGCTGAGTCGAATTTCAGATCCATAGGTATCAATTGCCTGCAGGAAGGTGATGAAGACATGAACCTGAACGAGATGAATGAGCAAACGAGTCCAAACAAGATAGAAGAGAAGTTCATATCATCATGCTGGTACAGAGACATAATATCATACCTGCTAACTCTAAAATTCCCAAATGAGCTATCACCATCAAAAGCCAGAACTTTAAAACTCCATGCAGTTAAATATTTTATCGTCGAAAGTCAGCTATATTGGAATGATCCACTCGGTTTCCTGTCAGTCTGTTTAGTTGAATTGGAAACTCGACATTTTATAGATGAATTTCATGAGGGAATCTGTGGGGGGCATCACACTTGGAGAGCTATGGCTTACAAAATTCTGAAGGCTGGGTACTACTGGCCAAAAATTTTCTCGGACGTTAATCCCAAAGTCCGAGCCTGCAACCCTTGTCAACTATTTGTAGGTAAATAGAAGCTCCCGACACTGCCTTTAGTTCCAGTCAAAGCTGAAGCCCCATTTCAACAATGGGGTCTAGACTTCATAGGTGAGATTAATCCCCATTCCAGTGCTCAACACAAGTGGATGTTAACCACAATATATTATTTTACTAAATGGGTGGAATCCATTCCAACCAAAAGAGAAACAGACTCGGTGGTAATTGACTTATTAGAAGAGAACATTTTATCTAGGATTGGTTTTCCCTGAAAGATAGTTACAGACAATGCCCAAGCCTTTAAATCTATGGCTATGATTAGCTTCTATCAGAAGTATAACAATGTTCTTGGCCATTCCACAACATATTACCCCCAAGGAAATGGATTGGCCAAGTCATCTAACAAGCACCTGGTAAATATAATCAAGAAAGTATTGGATGAAAATAAAAGGTCTTGGCATGTGCACTTAAAATACACATTGTGGGCCCCCGGATGGGGTGTTAATGGAGAACACTTGGCGATTGGAGGAGGAGGAAGCATGAAAACGGGGCACAGAGCCATGTGATGGGCTCGTGCCACCACCCGCCACCCTCCTGCGACTTTAATACACCTCTTGTCGATGGAGCGGGCATTAATGCATCTCCCATCCTACGCATTTTCTATGGCGTTGTTTCTGGTTTTGTTTCACTGATTATGCTGGTGGCTTGAGGAGTTCTCCCATATGTGCCCATGTCTGACTCAGGATAGTGCTGGAAGCCCCCTGGAGACTCCCCCTCACCTCTAGACCTTCGGCCGCTGCAACGAACCCCCCATGCCTAACCACAAGCCACGACTGAGAGGGAGACCACGACGGGGATCTCCCTGGAGACCTCGTCGGCCTTCGACTCCTCCCTCTACTCAACTTCCCACTGGCCCCTCCCTTCGATGTCCAATAGAGATGGTGGAGCATGTCCACAGCCTTGCACTCGTCCCTCGGCTGCTTAGCTCGGCCTCGTGCATATTTCATTCACCACCGATGGCAGCACCACCCCACCCACCTTTCTCATTTCTTCCAGGATCCTTAGAAGACCAGAACCCTTTGTCCTCGTGCAAGAAAGGTCATAAGGAGCACCCCTCTATGGATACAGTCTACGGCGAGCAGTTAAAGAACAAGCTGTCCATCCTCTATGGCTTAGTCTTCGAACTTCACCATGGGATGGAGGATTTGCAGTTTCGACTACATCTCAACAATGAGAAGGTAGCGCTCTTCCTCCAGCTCCTCTCCTCTATGCATGAGGCTGTCCTTTCAGACATGGGAGGAGCGACCTCCAAGCCTGGGCCACATGATGATACAGTTGACATTGAAGAGGATACGCGGAGCGTGAACTTGAGGCAGGAACCCAGAGCAACCACCTAGTGCAAGGACGTTGGGATGCAATGTGCAGAAGAGCTCGGAAGGAAGCAGAATGATAGCGAGACTGTGGCCAAGCCTCAGATGCAGGACACCACAAGGACAAGACAGAACATTGACACCACTACGAAGGTCGAAATGCAATGGGGGGATGGAACGACAATTGTCGAAGAGGAACCTTGGCCTGAGGATCTCCAAGGCACCTGGCCAGGTTATGTGTCAAGCGTCTAGGCTATAGAGGTCGTGTCAGCTGTTTTCAGTTTTTGTTGATGTTTATGTATTCTCAGACTTTACTGTTAGTAGGCATTATGAAACTTTTGATGACTAAGCTGTTGATTGGGCTGGTTTCCCCTCTGTTGGGGCAGTCCAATAAGAATAGAAGGACTACCACTGTACTTGGGATTTCCCTTTTTCCTCTGGAAGGTTTTTAAATATATTTTACTTCTTACTTAAAAAAAAAAAAAGTACGCATTGTGGGCGAATCGCATAAGCACAAAGAGGTTAATCGGTATTTCACCTTTTCAGATGGTATATGGGACAGATGTTGTGTTACCTATAAACCTAGTGCTTCTAGTGATGAAGTTATGGCAAGATAAAAATGAAGAACCCAATCATGTCACTAGGAGGATAAATCAACTAATTGAGGTTCAACAACATAGAGTTGAAGTAGATGAAAAGATGCAGAAATACCAAGATGATATGAAGGCATTATTCGACCACAAAGCAAAGGAAAGAGATTTCCTCCTAGGTGATTTAGTATTAATGTGGGATGCAAGAAAGGAGGAAGCAACAAAACATGGAAAATTTGACCACCTCTGGTATGGACTATTCAGAATCTCGGCTCTGGAGGGAAAAAATTCCTTCCTACTGGAAAATATAGACGATGAAATCCTCAACGCCCCTGTCAATGGGTGTTATCTGAACCATTATATGACGTAATAGTCGCCTAAAATATATATATATATATATATATATATATATATATATATATATATATATATTCATATACTTATATATATACTTTGTATACTTATATATATTTTTCATTTACGCATTGCTTTTTGATTTTCTTTTTCTTTCATGAACTTTTGACATCTTTCGGATAGCCCGATAATCTTCGTATTTGCCTCTTATAGGATTTTAGTTGCACACAAAACAAGCAGGAGAAGTAAACTGAAAGTTGGTGTCAGAAATAAATTGGCTTAAACAAGTTATACCCAAGAAATTTGATATTATGCAAAGAAATTGAAACGAAAAGGTATAGATGAGATTTCCTAAAGGATATGTTCTAAAGGACTATTAAAGAAAATCAAGGTAACCTCATCCAAATAGCAATATTGACTGAACTAATAAATGATAGATTTGTTTCTTTGTTTAATTGTCTATAAAAAAATTAAGGCAAATTAAATGATTCATGCAAATTAAAAACAACTAGTCAAAGTAAAGTATCCTCAAAAAAGATCTACAAGAGTCAGTGTTGATTTTTTTTAACCTCTGTATTTTCAGTCTGAAAGTCACTACCTGTCACCCTTTTCTATCTTTGGGTTTACCTTTTAAAAAAGTCAACATCTTTCCATTTTGCATAAGAAGGGATAAGAGTTTTCGTTTCAATCTCGTGATCCTCAAAGAAAATTGTGGAAAGAAAGCGGGTCTTCACAACTCCTCGATCCCCTGCTAAATGAAGTGACGCTTAAAGTGATCCTAACTTTCTGAGGTTTTTCAACAATATCGGAGGATTGAAGCTTGCTCAAATAAAATGCCCTAAAAAAGTTACTTTCCCTTTTTTCCCTGAGAACAAAGGTGTTGTGAAGGTCAAGGGAAGGTTGGTACCGAGTAATCAAAGTAAGTTGACAAACCTATAATGCAAAATATTACACAGATATCAGCCCTGATACAAACTGATTGCCCCCATCTTTGCACTCTAAAAAGAAAATTATAAGACAGGTGGTGAAAGGAAAGTCAGAAATGATTGCCCCCACCTAGTCCAAGAGACAATGAAAGGAAATTCAGAAATGATTGCCCTCGTCTCAGCATTTAAATGCATAAATATATTCTGAAGTGGTGAAAGGAAATTCAATAAAAGGGGTCAGATAACTTCACCCGGGTACTGAACAGGCTCGCTGGTAGTGAAGCAATATCTGAGATATCTATAAGGTTGTTATACATGAATATCACTCTACTCCGGTAACCAATTCTTTTTAAAACCTGATCTACATCCCAAGTTCATATGGGACTTCCCAATTAAAAACATATAATCTTCTTCTTTTGATGCAAGCTGATCGCCGCAAGATCTGTTGCATCTCCTAGAACTATTTTGATTGTCTTAAGGTAGACCTGAATTTAGTAGCGGGAAAGGGAAAGTTGTGAAAGGGACTACAGCTAAGTTTAAAAAGAGTATTTGAGTTTGAAAAATCTTTTCAAGGTAAAAAATGAAGTCTCTTTCCCCCTTCAATACCGTGTGTTGGCGACGAAAGTCACTACTGGATTGTAGCAGGAGCAGAGCTCGACACCGATCAATTTTATGTCATGATAGTTTTAATGGGTGATCAAATGGGAAGAGACTCAGGTAGATATTGTTCTAACTTGGGAACTGAGTCTGGTATGTAAGGAACAAAGGAGGTCTTGATCTAACTTCAGTTAGTGAGTTGATTAAAAGATGAGTAGGTGGAAGACTTGGTAAGAAGAATGAGAAAACTGCCTCGGGCAAAAGGCTTTTCAGCAGTTTGCAGAAGAAAGACTCTGAATGCAATATCCTCTTGGTTCAGGGTCTCAAGAAATTGAAAGGGGGACTCGACTGGATTCTCCAATTCCAAGTCGCTCAGCACTAAGAAAATCACAAAGACCGATTAGAAACAATGCAACTGTTACAGTGATCCAATCTACATCATCCTATAACAGTTACAACTCAACTGGATTCTCCAATTTCGAGTCGTTCTAACACAGTATAAACAAAGACGTGAAAGAAAATAACATTCATAAGGAAAGAAGTCTCAAGAGTCCATGCATAACTAGAATGACAGTGCTTCATTAAAGCTTTACAACTGGGAGCCTTGCTCAACCATCGATAGATTACAAAATACAAAGACTAAGCTTATATACTTAGAGAAAAACACCCAACATCGGTGGGCTCAGTCATCCAAGGATTGATGTCCCTTCAGCCAAATTCGGGTGGGTATTCTTTGTGAGATGCCACCTTAACTGTGCATGGCTCCTGTAAGGGGAGTAGCTGAGCCATTAAGTTCCGAGCTAGCGTGTGCAGACCTCCTTTGGTTGGTCGAGGACTCGGCATGGCTTCTTTAGAAAGATGGGTACACAGGACCCTCTCGAGCAGAATACCTACCAGATTATCCATACCTTACACTTAATGCCTGAGGAGAGGTTTCAACTACCCCTTCTCATCTTCATTTACTCCAGGAGAAAAACCAGGTTCGAGGTTGAATCAGATGGCACATGGAGATCACGATGATCCTTTCAGCCACTAGACTCGACGCTTTTTTCTCTTTTTTGCACAGCTCCTTTCTTTCCCAAGTGACCACAGGCTGTGACCCTTTGTCTATTTCCAAATCGCTTTCAGCATTCGCAAATAGAAGGAGTTAATCCTTGCTTATTCATAGTTGCAATGAGTGAAACGCCGAGATGGCTTAATCGGGCGTCACGCGTCTCTCCCAAATCTGACGGTCCTGAAATTACTCAATGATGTTGTGGGCCTGGGTCCTGGACTCTCCTGGCACTTCGCACATCGGGAATATGAAGGAGTTGCTCCTTGATCCTTGAAACCGCGATGGGTGAAAAGGCGAGGAGCCTAATCATTCACCAGGTGTCCCCTTTGGATGAACGACTGAGACTGCTTCGCGATATTGTGGGTCTGACTCTGGGCACTTTTGGAACTTTGGGGTTCAGGGTTTCAAGATGTGAGATGACGAGGGAATTTTACCCTTCGACCTCCTGAATGACGATATGCCAACTAGATCTCACACTACGTGTCACTAGATCGGACAACCCAGATTCAGTCTTGAAAAATAGGCGCTTTCTCTGATGCTATGTATCAGTTAACTTGGTAGCCCCGATATCCCGATGACCGTTGATATTCTCTTATGGATGAATATGGACTGTCGACAACATAACCTCTCCCTCTTACGTGCTTGGAAGCCTTAAAACAAGATTTTTCCATGCTACTCTCGGGTGCTTCTCGTGCATCTTGCAGACTCGAATACTCTTGTGTCTAGGACAAGAAATGTTGCTAACATTAGGCTCCATGGGGGATAGATTCATCCTTGTGATGCTCTAAGGACTTTTTTTGCAGATTCAGTGCCTTGATGTTTGTCTATGGAGTCATTTATTAAGCCGAAAATAGAAAATAGAAAACAATATTTACAAAACAAAAGAAGCCGCTTGTGGCTTACAAAAAACATTTTTTTAAGAAATGCCCATTTACTGGGCCATCAAAAAATTTTTCGCCTTCCAAATCCTGCAGCCTGTAAGTGTTGTTTGAAAATACCTTAGAGATCTTGAGAGGCCCAAACCAGAGGGCATCAAACTTACTGTGTTTTCCCCTCTCCTGCCTAGGTGCATCCCATTTGAGCACCAGATCACACAGCTTGAAAAATTTCTTTTTTCTTTTCCTGTCAAAGGTTTTCTTGATCTTCTGCTGATGATGGTAGGCCCTGTTCATGGCCTATTCCCTAATCTATTATACTTCCACCATCTGATGAATCCTCCTAGTCATATGGTCAGGCTCTTCTTCAAGGTCCTAGAGAAATTTTGCCATAGATAGAGCGAGCTGGGTAGGAAAAATAGCCTTTGTCCCATAAACAAGTTGGAAAGGTGAGATGCCCAGAGACCTCTTTGTTGTCACTTGGTCGGCCCATAGAGCAAATTTGAGATTTGAATCCCAGGCCCTTTTATTGTCTTCCAATAATTTTTTAATGACCTTGATCAGACTTTTATTGGAATACTCTGCAGGTCCATTTCCTTGAGGATAATAGGGAGTAGAGTGGATCAGCGAAATCTCAAACTGTTCATAGAACTTGACCAAAGGCTCAGACCTGAAAGAGGTGGAATTCTCGGTGACGATTTTGCTGGGATAGCCAAATCTGGCTATGATATCCTCCAGGAAGCCGATAATTACTTTGTGAGAAGTACTCCTAGTAGGGGTAGCTTCTATCCACTTGGTGAAATAGTCTGTCGCAATTAGGATCCATCTGTGTTGGCCGCTTGAGGGAGGATGAATTTCTCCAATGAAGTCCAACCCCCACTGCTGAAAAGGTCCTGAAGCTACAATAGGATTTAATGGCAGTGATCTAAGCTATTGTTTTCCTGAAAACTTCTAGCATTTGATGCAAGCTCTGATTTCTCTGCAGACATTAGCGAATAAAGTAGGCCAATAATATCCATCCCTGAGGATATTATGAGTTGTGGTAGTCTAGAAATGATTCCCCCCACAAAGGCTATTATAGAAATCAAATATAACCTTCTGGTCTTCTTGCAGGTCCTGGCATCTTAAAAATACCCCTAGAGGGTCTTTCCAGTACAAGGCTTGGTCAATGAAACAATATCTGATCGCCTTGATCTTTAAATCTCTCGCCTTGCTTTTTCCCATTCCATCAGGAGGCTTCAATTCTTGCAAAAAGTAAAAGATATCCTTATACCAAGTGCATGCTGCTAGTGATAAGGCACCCTGAGAATTCTTATTGGATGACTCAGCTTGCAGATTTTCTGAATAGGCATTGATGAAGCTAATCCCCAAGGATTTGCAATTGGATTCAACCAGCAGCTTAGCTAAACTCTGCCTCTTTATCAACTTAGTGGGTTTGATCTCCAAATCAAACTCCAGGATCTTGGTAATCCACTTACCTCTTCTCCCATCTATGTCGGGTTGTACAAGGATGTCCTTCACAGAGGCTAAGGGAATGTATGCGGTCACCTTTGAGTGCAGGGCATAGACTCTAAAAGCTTTGAGAGATTTTACTAAGGCATAGGCTTGTTTTTCCATGATTTCATACCTGATCTCTGCATCTCTTAATGCCTTGCTGAAAAAGGCAATGGGTTGTTCTCGCCCCTCCTTATTTTTCTGCAACAAGACTGCTACTACTGTATCGAAAGAAGCAAAAGAGAAAATTAGGAACTCTTTGGAATAGTCAGGACTGATCAGCACAGGTGCCTTAGTCAATGCCCCTTTTATCTGGATAAAGGATTCTCTAGGTTCAGCGGTCCATTTCACTTCATTTCCCTTCCTGAGCATGGTTGTGATATGTTTCACCAACTTAGCAAAATTTGAGATGAATCTCCTCAAGAAATTAATCTTCCCTAAAAAGGCCTGAACTTCCTTCTTGGATCTAGGGAGTGACAAGGTTTGAATTGCCTCTACCCTGCTAGGATAAATCCTTACTCCTTCTTCTGATACTATATGGCTTAATAGCTTCCCCTCCTTCATAGAAAACAAAGATTTTCTGGGATTTAAGGATAGGCCAAACCTCCGACACTTTAAAAAAAAAATTCTCATATGACCACAGTTCTCTCTGTCAGACCTGGAGAAGACTGTTATGTCATCCAGATAGATTACCACAAACTTATCTTTCTCCCCGACAAAATTTATGTCCATGGCTCACTGAAATGTTGCCCCTGCATTCATCAATCCAAAAGGCATTTTGGCATACATGAATGTGCCCCAAGGAGTGGTGAAGGCCATTTTTTCTCTATCCTCAGGCATGACTGATATCTGGTTATAACCAGAAAATCCATCAATCATTGATATTCTAGATGCACCCATCACCCTTTGCAATATGTGTTCCATGTTGGGCAGGGGATAATTGTCTTTCCTTGAGCTCCTATTTAGGTTCCTGAAATCAACACAAAGTTTGATTTCTCCACTTTTCTTCCTTACTGGGACCAAATTGGCCACCCATTCGGAATATCTCATGGGGACAATGATTTCGGCATCTAGCAATTTCTTCACTTCTTTTTCCATGATAGGTAGCAACATAGGATTTATCTGTCTCAGCTTCTACCTGAACAGTTTAGCCTCTTCTTTCAGTGGGATCTTGTGCTCAATGACAGATGTGTCATAAGTCTTGAGGTCTTTGTATGTCCATGCAAACACATCAGCAAACTCTTTCATCAACTCAATGTATTCGGTCCTTTGTTCGCTGGTCAAACTGCTTGATAATTTGACAAACCTAGGCTCCTCCTATGTGCCAATGTTGCGTTCGGCTGTATTATCATCTTCATTTGAAACCTTACCCTTTATTTCCACGTCATTCCCATCGAACAGTCTTTCCAAAGGGACTAGTCCTCTTGGAATGTGATTGCTGGGCAGCTGAATAATCTGGTGATTAACGATTTTATTCAAGAATACCTCAGAGGGAGGATCACCTTCGGAATCAGGATCCTGATCAATGTGCAATGCAGAAAATTCATCAACAAATTGGAGAATTTTTTTGATTTCCAGATCATCCTCGAATACTTCCCAATGCTTTACATTGTCCAGGATGGATGGCCTGTATCTTATTTCGACCTCACCATGGATCTTCGGTGGCAGAGGGACCCTGAATAGACTAGCTGAGACCGCTAAGGAGTCGACCAAGGCATTCTCTTCCCTTGGGACAAAAGTAATATTGAAAGCTGAGAAGAAATTATCAATCAGGTCCCATACCTCATTTCTATAACTCCTGAGCGAAGGATGCTTGGCCCGATAAACATTCCTAACCTGTTGGATAATCAACTCAGCATCTCCAAATACTACTATCTCTTTAATTCCCATTTCCTTTGCAACCCTCATACCCAAAACAAGAGCTTCATATTCTTCCACATTGTTGGTGGTTTCAAATTCCAGCTTGTATGACAGGGATATGGTCTCTTGACAGGGCGATATGAAAATCACTCCAACGCCTGCACCTATACTAGAGGAAGCTCCATCAAAGAACACATTCCAAACAGAGGTGGTTGGAGGAGGTATCTCCTGATTAAGAATGGGCAACTTTCTGATCTATAAAGGGACCTCAGGAGTTTCAGTGATCTGTAACAAACTAGACCCTAAATTCGATGTCAAGTGCAAAGATGGGGTGATTAGTGGGGTTTGCTTCATCACTGACAATATAGGCTAGCTGGTCTTCCCTGTACAACCTCCTGTGTTCCCCTCCAAAGACTGGAATGGTGGCATATGTGAGATCCATCTGTAACGTTCCTCCAAGTCTTTTAATCCAAGACCTAGACAGTAGCATGCCAAACTTGGGGGGAACATCAGCTACCACAATGTCCATGACCACACTCTTCATGGGCAGCTGAAATAAAGAGACCACCATATCTTTGATGACTCCAAGACATTTCTCCCTCCTTGAATCAAAAGAGTACAAGTCATTATAGGACTTTGTCACTTCCAGTCCCAGTTCTTCCATGACTACCTTGGGCATAAGGTTATGGGAAGCTCCTAAATCCATGAGGCAATTATGCAACACTTTATCATAAATGTTCAGGGAGGTGTAGAAGGGAGGGGATGAATCATCTCTGTCTTCTACCATGGGACCTAGGGTGACAGCTGGTTTCTCATCTTGAAGGTTCACTGAGTCAGAGGGAGGCTGGGGGGACTTAGATTGTAGAAACTTGGAGAGGGACCTTTTGAAATCTTCATTTTTAATGAGTTCAGATAGAGGTACAATAATTCTAATCTTCTGAATCTCATGCTCAAAATTGAAGGAGGGGATACGCTTAGGATCTTCCCTTACCTCAGTGACAATCTCCTTGGCTACTAATGAATCACTCTGAGTTTTCTTTTCTTTAGTAGTGGCTATTGTAGATTTAGTAGGCCTATCTGCTATGAGGGGCTGGTCTTGGATGTCAAAGTCTCCTTCTTTATTTCTTGACCTGAGATTGTATTTGTTAGAGGTGTGACCGACCCTTTATCCCTTACCTAACTCATGGATTTGGATGTTCATCAGGGATTTTTCATATGTAGACTGAGTCAAATGGGGAAAAGGAGGAGCTTCTTCAACACAATGAATTTCGGGGTTGAACTCGTCCATCTTCTCCCCTCCCTCATGAGTAACCAGGTTATTTTGGATAGGGATTTGAATTCTTTGATCTTCTCTATCTTTTTCCCTTTGTTCCCTTGGGAAGGTCCATGGTCCATTGTTATCAGGTCTCCTTAAACCTCTACCATCAGCATTCCATGGATTTCTGTACATGGGCTTCCCTTCTAACTCCCACCTTTCCATTCTAGTAGAAAGTGACTTTAGTATTCTAGCTATCTCATATGTTTGAAGGGGCAGGGGAGAGGAGCTGGATGAGGAAGCTTCAGGCTTCTGCCTGGATATGTTTCTACTAGCAGTGTTCCTAAGTTGGTCAACAGCCAATATATTAGATTCTACCTCCACGGCTGCATCTTGCATATGGGCCAGAGTACTGGCTCTTCTTTCCCTCAACAGGAGGCAGAAATCGAGATCAAAGGAACTAGCATAAGTGATCTTTGCAGAAGCTTCAGAAGGTTTTATCTCAGCAAGGATTTTGTTGTACATTTTATTAAATCTCTTGGAGAAGTCGGAGACAGACTCTCCTTCCTTTCTCTTCAAAGACCCAAACTCTGTCATGTAATACATGAAGTCTTTTTTATCTCCCCACTGTCTCAAAAAGACATTATCTAAAGCTTCGATCCCATCAATAGATCCAAGAGGCAAGGCCTTTAACCATTTTCTAGCCTTGTCTTGAAGGCTATGGACAAAGATCCTCATCCATACGTCTGCATGCATGATGACATTATCATCTGTGAAACAGTAAAAGGATTCTAGGTGTTCTTCTGCAGTTATGTCCCCCTCACTTGTAAACTTGGGCAACTGCTTGAGGTAACCATCTGTTGGGAGGGCATTGAGAGGCTGCGGTAGCACAAGGGGAGCATACCTAGCGGCTATAATGGCCTCCATTCTGGTCATAGGGGGATTTGCTCCTGCCATAGGGATATTGTGTGGAGGAGAACTCGAAAGAGAAGGAGCTCAAAAAGGGGATATTGGGAATGAGATTCTAAGGGGAGTGGGAAACAATAGGGGATTTAGGGAGAAGGCTATCAAACTTAAGTCAACTGATGTTTCCCTTTGCGTAGAAGCGACAACAGTAACAAGAGGAGGAGAAGTAAAGCCAGGAGTGGGGAAATCTTCTGTGGTCCTGGGTCTATGCCAAGGTAAAGCTTTAGGAGAAATGGGAGTGACAAGGATTTCTCCCTCTAATCCCAGATCAGGGAGGGAAACCTCAACAGGAACACCTGAAATTCAGGAAATGGGAAACTTCAGAAAGGGGTCTGCTAGGAAACTGAGGAGGAGAAAATGGAGTTCTTATAGAAGGAGATGGCGGATTACCTGGTTTGGCGGTGATAGCTTCTCCTTCAGAGGCATTTCCTTTTCTAAGAACCACCTACCGATCAGTCTCAGGTGTAGCTAGAGGCAGCTGTGGATGGGACCATGTGTGTCTGCCTCTGAAAGCCACAATTGACACAGCAGGTTCACCACAGTGGAGTCGTCACAATGGAGTCGTCAGGTGCACAGTAGAAATCTTCAAGGGCTCTGATGCCTGATGCACCTTCAGAACCAGAAGCTCAATGTCGTTCAATACTAGGGAAAATTTTCATCTTCATCCCCGACAATGGCGCCAGAAATGTTGGCGACGGAAGTCACTTCTAGATTGCACCAGGAGTAGATCCCGATGCCCATCAATTTTATGTCATGATAGTTTTAATGGGTGATCGAATGGGAAGAGACTCGGACAGATATTTTTCTAACTCGGGAACTGAGTCTGGTATGTAAGGAACAAAGGAGGTCTTGATCTAACTTCAGTCAGTGAGTTGATTAAAAGATGAGTAGGTGGAAGACTTGGTAAGAAGAATGAGAAAACTGCCTCGAGCAACAGGATTTTCAGCAGTTTGCAGAAGAAAGACTTTGAATGCAAGATCCTCTTGGTTCAGGGTCTCAAGAAACTGAAAGGGGGACTCGACTGGATTCTCCAATTCCAAGTCGCTCAGCGCTAATAAAATCACAAAGACTGATTAGAAACAATGAAACTGTTACAGTGATCCAATATACATCATCCTATAATAGTTACAACTCGACTAGATTCTCCAATTCTGAGTCGTTCTAACATAGTATAAACAAAGATGTGAAAGAAAATGACATTCATAAGGCAAGAAGTCTCAAGATTCTATGCATAACCAGAATGACAGTGCTTCATAAAATCTTTACAACTGGGAGCCTTGCTCAACCATTATTAGATTACAAAATACAAAGACTAAGCTTATATACTCAGAGAAAAATGCCCAACATCGGTGGGCTCAGTCATCCAAGGCTTGATGTCCCTTCAGCCAAATTCTGGTGGGTATTCTTCGTTAGAGACCACCTTAACTGTGCATGGATCCTATAAGGGGAGTAGCTGAGCCATTAAGTTCCGCGCTAGCGTGTGCAGACCTCCTCCAGCTGGTGGAGGACTCGGCATGGCTTCTTTGGAAAGATGGGTACATAGGACCCTCTTGAGCAGACCACCTACTAGATTATCCATACCTTACACTTAATGCCTGAGGAGAGGTTTCAACTACCCCTTCTCATCTTGATTTACTCTAGGTGAAAAACCAGGTTCGAGGTTGAATTGGATGGCGCATGGAGATCACGATGATCCTTTCGGTGACTAGACTCGATGCTTTTGGCCCTTTTTTGCACAACTCCTTTATTTATCAAGTGACCACAGGCTATGACCCTTAGTCTATTCCCAAATCACTTTCGGCATTCACGAATAGAAGGAGTTAATCCTTGCTTATTCACAGTTGCGATGAGAGAAACACCGAGATGGCTTAATCAGGCATCACGTGTCTCTCCTAGATCTGACGATCCTAAACTTACTTGATGATGTTGTGGGCCTGGGTCCTCGACCCTCCCGACACCTCACGCTAGAGATGCTCCTTGCTCCTTGAAACTGCGATGGGTAAAAAGGCGAGGAGCCTAATTGCGCACCAGGTGTCCCCTTTGGATGAACAGCTGAGACTGCTTCGTGATACTGTGGGTCCAATTCTAGGCACTTTCGATGGTTCAGGGTTTGGGGTTTCGAGATGTGAGATGATGAGGGACTTTTACCCTTCGAACTCCCAAATGTCGATATGCCGACTAGATCTCGCACTACGTGTCGCTGGATCGGACGACCCAGATTCATTCTTGAAAAATAGGTGCTTTCTCTGACGCTATGTATCAGTTAACTTGGTATCCCCGATATCTCGATGACTGTTGATCTGCTCTTATGGATGAATCTGGACTGTCGACAACATAACCTCACCCTCTTACATGCTTGGAAGCCTTAAAACGAGATTTTTCCATGCTGATCTCGAGAACTTTTCGTGCATCTTGCAAACCCGAATACTCTTGTGTCTAGGACAAGAAATGTCGCTAACACCATGTCCTCAGGAACCTTTTCGCCTTTTGAAGCTATTGACTCCATTTACCCAATATTGGCACGTGGTCTACTGTTCTTCCTGTCTTACAAGAAAACAGGATCCCTAGTTGGAGCCTATGTTAGAGCCACCTTTGTTTTTTCTAGCCCGTCTCAAATTTCATGTCTTAATGCTCGAAATCGAAAGATGGTTTTCATATTTTTCGGCTGTGGTTTCAAAATCTCTGAAGTCATATCACACAAGCAACGATAATTATTGTACTATCGAGGCGAGTTCTAATTTTCGTAAAAATTTTCCCCTTTTTGTTCTACCTCAGGATTTCATAGGTTGGATGTTATAAATCACGTAGGTCACAAGTCCCAAGCAACGAAACGGTGAAATCATTTTAAAATTTCACCCAGGGCAATAATGGGAGTAAAGTTTTCCTAAATCATGATTGAACATCCTTGGGTTTTCGCACCTCGACGTTCACTAAATCCAAAACTCTCATTATCGTATCCCCGATAGCCGAAACCGTGAGGTCCATATGTTAGTAACCCGTGTCAAAATAAAATTAAAAGCTAAACCATGGTAAAGTTCTGTCGACAATTCGCCACTCGACATTTTCTTTTTAAAAAATTACACTGTCTAAGCGCCGACTCGCGAAATCATGATAAGGATATGAACGTAATTAATTAATAAATTAATCCGAGTTTATCTTCCCTTTTAATTAATTCGTATTATCACGATCTCACGGTTTCGCAGCTCAGCATGCAAACTTCCCGGAAACTTATCTTCGAAGCTCCGAGTCGCGATATGGTGAATATAATAATTACGTAATTAATTAAGCCCCTAATCACGATTGCATTTTTATTAACCAAAATCAATTATCTCAAATTAGGGGGTTAGAGGTTCAAATGGTTAAAACAAAATTCCCAATACAATGAATACCAAAAGACTAATTAACGTTGGTAAAACCGGATTAATTAATCTAAATCAATATCTCCCATGTTTTGATGCTTGCACAATTTACGAGGTAGTCTTATTTATTCCATACACCAACTGACATTTCAAACCACCAAAATTTATGGAATTAATTAGGAAATAAGGCGAATCGACGAATACAGATCGGGTTTTTAATGCTAAATTTATTTCTAAACATGATTTGACAAATCTGTTCTAAAAAGTACCGAGTTTTTTGAATATATAAAGATGTATTCGCTATAACAAGTTCATTTCTATATTACGCAGAACACACTTTCATAGCGAGCTAACTTTTGTATGTATACATATTTTTATCGCAGAAGAGCTAAAGTAGGATCTCCAATCATGGCCCCGCGAAAAGCATCCAAAGCCAGTGTTGAGGTTTTGGGACAAGGTTTGGACAAAGTCGCTAATACTTCACCTCGAAGTGTCGACTCGGTCCCGAACTGGTCGTTCGATTCTCATGTTCTGCAGGCCAAATTAGTGGATTATTCCGATGATTTCAGCGACAATGAAAAAGACGACATAACCACCAAGTATAAGATCATCGTTCAATCTAGAATGCATAAAGTAGCAGCCAAGCCACGACTACTACCATATTATGATATGGTCCAATGGGCATTAGACCATGTGGACATACCAACTAGAACCATCATGAATGAGCAGAAGGTCACCATCGGGACCTTCAGGCCTGAACATCTGCAATCCATATATAAGTTGCCCACAACGTTCGATTTTACATATGGTGTCAAATTCTTGGATGAGTTCAAATAGAAGGGATGTTTGTAGTATGATAAAACCATGTCTAGCTTAATAAAAGATTGGGTTTCGCACTCTGTGAAGTTCAAGGCAGACAATCATGGTATATGTTCAATAGCTTCCTTAGAACCACAGTACAAGTATGTAGCTATGATGAGATGCATATTATACGGGAGAGAGGACACCTCACATTTCTTTCTTCCATGGGTGCCTCTAATATTTCAAGTCGCTGAAGGCTGCTCCTTCAACTGGGTGAAAATGTTGTCTGATAGCTTGACCAGTCAGGTCACAGAGTATCGGGCACAGAAAGAGAGCGGAAAGACTTCTTCATTTTTCATGTCTTCATACATTATGGAGGCCGTGTGTTTTTTAACACCATTTCCCTTAATGAGTTGGAGTTGGACTCCAGCAGAGGACGAGCCTATCCACGTCTATCATGTGAAATTGTGGGAAAACAAAGCAGCAGATTTCGTATATGAGATCTTCAACTAGGTGATTGTGCCTCTGCATGTCACTATTTTCGGTCACCTGCCACCCAGGATCTCGGATAGTATAGTGATGAATTTGAGTAGCATAGCTGACTGGTATGTAGAAGCAGAATTCTCATATCTCAGAGTGTTCGGGGCTTCTGTTCCCCCGCATGCATTTCCATTATTCATTCTCGACAAACCGGCTTGTCATGAGGTTGCTAGACAAACAGTAATCGGTGGCATTAGCAAGGAGCTGAAGGGATACTCGAAGAAGGTATGGCCACCTTTTCCTATTCATTTAAATTCATATTCTTTATTAGATTTTGGGCATGCTAAAGCTGAGGCAGTAGCCTTGGAAGACCTAAATTTGGTCCTTATTGAGTTCAAGAAGCACGATCCGCAAAGGGTTGTGAGTAATCATTTGGCTAGTTGCAAACTCAAGAGATTTGAGCATGAGAATTCTCCTTCAGATGACATTTTTCGAGGCACAAGATCCTATGCCGAGATTCTAGTTGTCTTCCCGTAGTGTTGCAGGGTGAGAATTCGAGTACAGTGGAGGTGAAACAAAAATATGTCGAAGGCTCCAAGGATGCGACTCCCAGTCAAGAAAAACACCAGGACAAAGGAGAGAAAATTAAGAGTCCGAAAGTAGATATAAAGACTCCTAACCCACCGAAGAAGCAGAGTCTGGTTATTACTCCGGGACAATTAGTGAAGCAAATCAGAGAACCTATCACATCAGTTACTCCCTTGCAGTCAACTCAGGGAAATATTGATGCAGGGTGGATCTTCAATGAAGAGTTGATGCCTATAAGGGTGGAAGAGCTCCCTCCAAATGAGTTCTTCTTCGATAAGAAGAGAAAGGCAGTGGTGAAGAGGGAATTCTATCAGGAAGGACAGTCAACAACCAAGAAATACAAAGTTATAACTGATGGGAAAGACAAGAGGAATGAACAATTCGCAACTGAAATAGCAGGGACATTAGGTTCATATGCCACAGCGAACCAATTTTCAGTCAGGGTTTTGAAAAAATAGCTTAAACGAAAAAATCACCTCAACAAGACCCTTGAAGCCAGACTAGCCATAGCATCAGAGACTGCCAAAGACTAGGCGAGTGTAGGTATAGAGCAAGCAAGGTTGGCCGATAAAAATGAGATAGAGCTGCTCAAGACTAAGATCGAACAAGCACAACTGGTGGTTCAAAATGGTTAGGTGCAAGCGCGCTAGAAAAAATTTTTGATCGAATAGCTACAAGCTAGAGTGGAGATCGCCGAAAGTAAAGTGATAAATATCGGGATGTTCTAGTCCCAGGCGATGGAGATTTGGAGCAAAGTCTCTGCGGCCCAATGAAATTTACTCGCCAAGGTATAGGTTATTCGGGACAACTGTTTGCTAGTCAATCAGGTTTTGGAGAACTTAACTGCTAGAGAAAGGGATGTTGGAGCAGTACAGGTCGCCTTCCAAGAGGCTGTGATAGCCACAAACAACAGGGATTCAGTAAATACTCCCAGGTTCACTGTTTCGGAGCAGACCAGAGGAAACATTCTATTGAAAGAATGGGAGCACAGCATCTCGAAAGGCAAGTTGCAAGCCAAGAGAGTGACGAAATCCTTAGAAGAGGCTTTTAGCACTATATATGGTAATCTACTAGGCATTGGTAGCAGAGGTAATGCCGAGGCATTGATTTAGATGAATATGGCAAAAATATCTCTTGGTTTAAATGAAAAAGAGGAAAGAGATTCAGCCGAGATCTCCCAAGTGACTATGGCGGACATAGTCCAAATAGACAAATGTATGATTAAACCAAGTGCACAATTATGAACTATCAACATCATAGACAAACAGATGGAAGACATGCTACTGCAATTGGCCCGAGATTGTTACTCTTTTGAAGCCAATTGTCAAGCAGAACCATCAAGACTGATATCTCGGCTGGTTGAAAGATGTGTCACTTGTACTGAGCACACGCGAGGGCAAGCTTCCGGCACCAAATGAAGACAGAGAAGAAGAAATGGAGCGATTTCTCTCCTCCCAATCATAACCAAAAATTTTGTAACGATTGAAATTCCATCTTATTGTAAAAATGTATAAATATAACATTGAAAGAAATAAAAAAGGGTTGGACCTTTTTGTGTTGATTGTAACAGAGTTCTTACACTTTGAGAGTTAATACAAAGAAAATCTGAAGATTCTGAATTCCATCACAATTGTGTTATGAGTTTGTTTTCTTGTATCTCATATTTTGTTTCCTTTCATATTCTTATCTGATGAATGCTTCGCTATAATTTAGTACAACCTCTACTATAGCGAATGAATGTTGGTGTTATCACTGAAATTTCGTCCGCACAGGGCGACAAGAACTCCGCATCAGCACAGAAAAAACAGTCATTCATGGCACAAGGATTAATTCCACAGCACAGCAAAAGGGTCAAAACTATACAAAATGGCCAAAAAATTTCAAGGCACTTTGCACCCACTAGGCGCGCGCGCGCGCGCGCAACATCTTCGTACCTGGTGCACATATGCGCGACTGTGGGGTGAAAAACCTGTGCGCCTACCAAACGGCGCATTTATGAAGCTGGTCGGCCTCCCAACCACTAATGGATCGGCTCCCAAGTCGTTTTGACACCAAATCCGAGCTCAATCTGCGTGGGGAGGCTGGTCAAAGACCTAATTGTGCCCTAAAGAGCCCCTTTTCACATTCAAAAGAGGTTGCATAATAACCCAATGCTTGG
>ML793644.1:147094-164797 GCA_009831015.1 Picea engelmannii | reverse complement strand
TTTTATTTTTATTTCTATGCTCATAGTTTCATTTAGTTTTTGTTTAAATCTTGTTAATAGCTTTATTGTTTTCTTTCTAACCTTTTACCATACAGCTGTCATGACTAGCAGAGCCCAACTAGGCATGTAAGCACTCACTTTTTTCTCACACAGCGACAAAAAGAGTGCAAACAGTTGGTTTTCTATAATTGTTTACTATTTTTCCTCTGTACCAGCTATCAACAGGTGTAAGACCAGTTAACACATTCAAAATTCTATATATATTTATGCTTCATCAGGTTATTTCCTTACATTTTTCTTCTTTTGTTTTTACATGAGATTCTCCCTCGATAGGAGACTTACTCATAGATAGCTAAATGTTTTCTCCCACCTCATACATTTTTTATTAAAATATAACTCAGTTAGAGGAAAGAGCCTTTGATTTTCACCCCGTTTTTATTTCTAAAACCATAAACTCTCTTTTATACGACCAAATTGAGACAACACTTAATTTCCCTTTGAATTTTTCTTATTTTATTGTTCCTCCATGACTGTCCCTGTACCAACACAGCCCAATATCGAACCCGGATTATCAAATCAAACACATATTGCCTTAAACATTTTTGATACCATTCTCAAAAGATCCACTACTCGGGTTGAACTCGAACGTTCGTGGGCAGGGATGGAACATGATATAACCATCTAGGAATAGTTGGAAGCTAGACAATTCCAACGTAGAAATCTTCCCTAGTTTCCCTTGCCGAAAGTTGACATTTCTCTCTTCTCTACCTTTTAACCACTTTTGGATGCCTAGACACTGTACTTCTAAGCCTTAAGTATAGACTCTGGAACAACATAGGGATTGACCATCGCCAAAGAGTATATTTGAAGTTTGAAGCTTCCATGGATTGGCTAGTTTTTACAAAAAATTCATCAGGAATTTTAGTGGGATATGTGCACTGATGATGGACACAGTCAAGAAAAGACACAAATATTTTCATTGGACAAAGGAAGTAGAGAAGAGTTTTAGGTTGTTGAAGGAGAAGATAACTGGATAGCTAGTTCTGGTTCTACCAGATTTCAGCAAGACATTTCAAGTGAGATGTGACACAAGTGGATTTGCAATTGGAGTGGTATTAAGCCAAGACAATAGGACGATTGCATACTTCAATGAGAAGCTGAATGAAACCAAGATAAAATATTCCACATATGATAAGGAGTTTTATGCAGTCATACAGGCGTTGAAAAAATGGAGACATTACTTGGTTCCAAAGGAGTTTGTCTTGTATAGCAATAACCATGCTTTACAATTCATAACTCGACAGGAAAAATTGAACCAAAAGCATGCAAAATGGGTTGAATACATGCATAATTTTACTTTTGTTATAAAGCATATTTCTAGAACTGCTAACAAACTTGTTGATGCTTTGAGCAGGAAATGTTTGATTCTGCAGGAGTTCAGAGTAAAGACTTTAGGTTTTGATAACCTCAAGGAAATGTAAAGAGATGATGCAAATTTTAAAGAATCTTATGAAGCATGTGAGAATCTAGTTCTCAAAGACATCAGCCAATGGACTGAATATATGATTCAGGATGGACTATTGTTTAGGGGTTATCAGTTGTGTATATCGAAGAGTTCTATGAGAGAGAATCTTTTGAAGGAAAAGCATAGTGGGGGATTGGTTGGACATTTAGGCCATGACAAAATGTTCGCACAATTGAATGGCTCATAGTATTGGCCAGGGATGAGAACATATGTCAATAATTTCATGAACAAGAGCATAATTTGTCAGCACACAAAGGGGAAAAGATATAATACAGGGTTATATCAACCATTTCCAGTACCGAAGAGGTCATGGGATGCAGTAAGTATGGATTTTTTGTTAGGATTGCCAAGGATGCAATGAGGGTGTGACTCAATCTTTGTGGTAGTCGATAGATTTTCTAAAATGGCACCTTTCATTCCATGTCAGAAAACCAGTGATGCAACTAACATTGCAAATTTGTTTTTCAAAGAAGTTGCTAGACTTCACAGCTTACCTAAGAGTATTGTATCGGACAAGGATACCAAATTTGTTGGTCATTTATGGAGGACCCTATGGAAAAAGATGGGGACTAATTTATCTTTTAGCTCAGCATATCATCCTTAGATGGATGGAAAAACTGAGGTAGTAAACCGAAGTTTGGGAGATTTGTTGAGGAGTTTGGTGACTAAAAATCACGGTCAGTGGGATCAAATTATGCCACAAGCGGAATTTTCATACAATGATTCACCAAACAAGAGTACAGGACAAAGACCATTCCAAATCATGTATGTAATGTAGCCAAAAGGAGTATCTGAATTAAGGGACTTGGAGAAAAATGAATTCAGGAGTGCTAGTGCAGAGGATTTTGCAGTAGAGATGCAAGAGTTCCATAGTAAAGTTAGAGAGTGATTATAGAATTCCAACCAGGAATAGAAGCACAGAGCAGATCATCACAGGAGAGAACTTCAATTTGAAGTGGGTGATTTGGTTCTGGTGCATCTCAGAAAGGAAAGGTTCCCAAGGGGAACATACAATAAGATAAAAATGAAGAAAATTGGACCATGTAAGATCATAAGAAAGTTTGAAGAAAATGCTTATGATATTGAATTACCGGATGGGGTAGGAATATAGCCCATATTCAACATAGCAGATCTGTATCCTTACAAGGCTGATAAACTAGGAGCATAAGAGAATTAGAAGGAAGTTAAATGGATTAAACAATTTCCTGTAGCTGAAAAGTCACAAATGGAAAAGATAATTGATAAGAGAATCAGAAGGAAGAACCAAAGGAAAACATATTTTGAATATTTGGTCAAGTGGAAAGGACACCCGATTGAAGATGCCAATTGAGAAAGTGAAGCAAATATCCAAATACATGGACAGATGGTGCAGGAGCTCATGAACAGGAGTTCATGAATTTTTCATCCAAGGGAGTAATGATGCAAGAGCATCGTAAGAAACCAACAAAGAAATTGCAAAGGCAAAGACAACTGGAAATGCACCAATGCACATTTTGAAAGCGTTTTGAATTTGAATGAAGAAGCATTAATGTAATAGCTAGGAGAGCGTATTTACATTTATGTTTTGGAGATTGTAAAAAAATATTGAGCATTTCTCTCATCTATCAGATATGGAGGCATTTATTTGTATTGAATGTAAAGTAGGTAGCTTTTACTTTTGATTAGATAGCTTAGAGTTGTAGGAGGGAAAACTCGTAAAAGACACCCTCGCTTGTATTGTTGTATTATGAAAATTTTGTGTAAGTTGTTGAGTTGTAGAAGAGAAGAGCATAGAAGAACAGAGATGGTAGGATTGTATGAGACAGATAGTTGTTGCTACTGAACCATGTATAGGAACACTGAGTTAATATAAGAAAGATTTGACTCAAGTTCATGGTGTTTTTAGGCTTACTATTTAAATCTGTTGAATGGTATGTTTACAGTTGTTTTGTTTCTTTGCTATGCATTTGTTTCAATTATATGTGTATGCTTGTGATTTCATGTTGAATGTATGAAGTCTGAGAGAAGGGAACAATGATTTCAATTGTTTCTCTTCCTGATAATTCCTGGAAAGAGTGCAGTGAATGTCTGCAAGGTGTGCGTTGACGAAGTTATAATTTTTATCTCAGAAAGTTCAGGAGGGATATCATTGTACTCATATCAGTAGAAGTGCAAGGTTAGACTAGAGTCATGAAAGGTGTGTGCAGGTTGGTTAAGGCATTGAATTTTATTCATCAAGGAGGAGGATTGAAGGATTGTTGTTGCAAGAAGTACATAGAGTCGAAGGGCCAAATAACTAGAGGTTATTTGCAAATGTCGTAAGGAGTAAGTGAAGGAAACCTTTTGGAGATCCTTGAGTCACAAGTGAAAGATTAGAAGGGATAGAACCTTTGAAGTGTTCAAAGGGAGACAAAGGATGAGGTCACCCATAAGAAGGAAAGTTCATAAGGGTTGATGCCACAGTGTTTCGTGAAGGAGTGTTGAAAATAGAAAGGACAGTGGAAACACTTCCAGGATAAGTGCCAATCTGTCATGGGCCATTGGATCTAGTTAACAATCAAGTAATATAAGGCTGAGAGTTATTCTGCACTCACAAGCTCAGGAGGAATTATGGTCATTGAATTTTGATCATCGAGGATCATTGATCTTGCGCACGAATTTTGTTGTTTTGGAATTCGAGGAGTGGGGGAGGATATGACTCAGAGTCAAGAGTCGCAAACTCCCGATTCAAGAAGTTCTGATAGAATCAGTACCGTCTGATCACGGAAGGTGTAAAGCCGTTGATTTTTGGTGAAGAGTTATATGGTTTTGGCCATCAGCAGAGGGATTCGTTGCATTTGATTTCGTCGGTAAGTGAAATCCTGAGGTGTCGAAATGTTTGGGCCCCAGTTCTTAGTTGGAGGTCACATCAGGGAAAATTCAAGGGGGGAGTTAGAGACCCGTTATCCCTTTTAGGTTTTGGGGATTGACGAGGCAGGAGGAATCACATCTGGGATCGCAAAGTTACGAAACTCGAAGTACCCTTTTAGGTAACGTTTGCGGTCTTATCAATGATCACGAGGTGAGAGTTGGTGCTTATTTCTTGTGTGCACAGGTGAACTCATAAGGACCTGTGGATACACACTAGCATGTGGAAGATTTCCTGTGGAGAAATCAAAGAGTCAATACCACTCACGGAGAAGATTAAGAATGATCCTAAGACCGGGAGGTCATGCAGAACCTACTCAAGGTGGAATTAACATGGAGATAAAGAGGATGACACCAACAAAAAAAAGAGGAGGGTGACACCAACAAGTAGAACCAGAATCACCAAACAATAACCAAGAAGAGATCTCCAGCAAGATGGAAAAGACCAAGACGAGGTGTCATAGCCACACAATTAAATAATTTAATAATTTAAACAAATAATAGTTTATAACATAAAATATTTATTGTTAAATCATAAAAATCAACAAGAAAAAAAAAAATTCAAGAGAAGGGATCCAAAGTCAAGGAAACTAACTTTCTTTAGGAAAAATCAAAGAACAAAACCAAAAACTCACACAACAATTAAGGGGGGAATAACTCAAGAAATGGTGGTTTCAACACAAAGTAAACAATTAAATTCTTCCAAAGTCAAGGAGGATAACTTTCTTTAGGTAAAGCACAAAACCAAAAACCCACACAACAATTAAAGGGGGTGTAAGTCAAGCAAGGGTGATTTCAAAGAAAAGTCAACAATTAAGTTCTTCTTGAATGGAAAAATGTCCACATGATTCTCATGATATTTACTTATAATATTGTATCATCCCAACATAAAATGAAGATCAATAATGTGATCATTCTCTTCTTAACTACTCCTAGGTCTCATGGACCATCTCGAGAGAGAAAAAAATCACACATTATCTCAACTTGGTACTTAACCAAAAAAAAAACAAAAAAAAAAACAAAGGAATATCGATAATGTGATCATTCTCTTCTATGGATTTTATTTAGTTTATACATATGATGTTCTTCAATAATGGGACAAGCTTGAATTTAAGCCCGCCCCTGTACATGGACAAGTCCAAATTCAGCCTTGCCATCCCATCTGATAAACATATTATACCTCTAATTGTCTGTGTATGATATCGTTTACGTGTTGTTGTGTCTTTGTTTTTACTCTATTGTGTTTGCATCATGTTGTGTTCATAAATTATTAATTTATAGGAGGTTCGGGCATGTCCGTGTACATGGACATGGCCATATTCATCCCTGTCCATGTACAGGAACAAGCCCAAATTCGAGCCTATACATGTACATGGACATGGCTAAAAATTTCCCTATCCATGTACAGGGACAGGCCCGAATACGATCTTGTCCCTGTACATGGACAGGGCTGAATTCGTCCATGTCATCCCATCCGATAAACATATGATACCTATACTTATTTACACTATATGGTCTAGGTGTTGTTGTGCTTTTGTTTTTACTCTATTGTGTCTGCATCTTATTGTGTTCATAAATTATTAATTTATAGGAGGTTCGGGTCTGTCCCTGTACATGGACAGGGCCATATCCGGCCATGTCCATGTACAAGTATAGGCCTGAATTTACAAGTTATTGGGGTTAAATAAGGGTGTTGAACCACCTATCAACAAGTTGTACCTCTCTTTTCTCAGTATCTCATGGGTTTTTTAGGGTCGTCCCTCTCTTATCAACAGACTGTGGGTTTGGCACTGGTAACTTTTTTTTATCATCCACAAATTCATCATTTCAACTCCAAATTTAAAAGACATAGAGGTTGGGTTCAACATGTAGAATGGAATGACCTTTGGATGTCAAGGACAATTCTTAAATAATCATATTCTAAAAGAGAAGGGACACTGATATGCATTTCCACATTGCAAATATGTTGATTGGATTAACAACAACTAGTATTTCATACTACAGAGTTGTTGGGAGGATCTTTCTCATGTTATACATTGAAAATAACACACATATAACCTCCCTCTTGGGCACCATAACAACCATATAATTATATATAAAAAAAATATGCAAACAATTTGAGATTATTAATGAATGAAATAACTCATAATTGTGTATCAGTTTAGATATCATTGTTTGTACACAAGCCTCACAAGTGTGTTTACAGGCTGTCTAAAAAGGGACCATTCTAGCACATTTCTTACTGCATATTCTTAGAAACCTACAACAAGGGTATTACAGGTCAGCAATAAAGTATAGATCAATTTGTGTCTGTTGAGTTTTACTTCCATCGTAACAGATTTAGCAGGTCTATCATCAATTCCAATTAGTTTATTTGTTGTTATTATATCAGTTGGCATGAGTTAGCAATTTTTTCTACTATACATATTGTTGTCTCTTTATATTAAATGAAGTAAAATCTTTGTGTGCCAAATTCATGTGGACAAGTATTAAATAATGAATTATTTGGTCATTAAATGATTCAGGTATGTCATTGTACATGGACAGGGTCAGGCCCTGTCAAGGATGCTATGGCATGTAGAAGATGGTGAAGTGTGATTCTATCATCAAGCCACTCCATAAATAATTTTGTAAACATGGCTAGTACAACCTTTCAATGGGATTATCTATGCTTACTATTATAGATGTTGAGGCCAAAGTGAATAAAAATCTTGAAATGGTTAGGTGGTCGTGTCAATTTGATCTCTAGGTAAAGATCTAGAATTTGACTAAGTAGCATCTTAGCTAGTTATAAATCCACTAGGTCAATATATAAAGCCTATAGGACCACCAGTAGCAGATACAGTTCCTATATGTATGTATGTGTATATATATATATATATTAAACTGATTCCATTATGAACTTGATGAATACTATTAGTTGTAGCTAGTATTGACACACTAGCATCACATTCTTCTTTAGATAAAGGTAATCACATAACTATAAGCATACTTACTTACAGTTGTTGGAACCATTACATGATGGGTAACTATGAAATAAGCTCTACTTTAAGCTCGATATCTACATGTTACTACTTATACCATTTGTAATAGCACAAAATAAGCAATAATCGTAACGTAATTAACACAAATCTAGTGTTCATTAAACTATTAGTAATACATGATTACTACTACTATTTTGATCACCTATCCATCACATAGAGCTAGTGTATTAGTACTACTTATGATAGTGAATATATTATTACACACATTGTATAGGTTGAGCTCCATTGATTTTCATTACTTGGATATGGATTAGTACAACACTAACTGTTGGCACAGGGGAAAACCAGGGTTCAACTCTACAAGAGCGCACCAACAAAACCCTAACTACCGGCCCTTTCGACAACACCTACGAAGCATATGAAATCCCACCCGAGGTAGAGGCAGGGACCTAAGGTAGAGGCAGGGGTGGTTGCAGGACTCAAGTGTCTGCAACCTAAGATGGGGCACAGATCTATGATTATATCGCTTACAAAGCACTTAACATCGCTCATTCATCAATATTCGATCCTTATTATACTTCGTAAATAACACATAGCATCGCATCATTCACTTAGATCTAAGGTATCTTAGTACTTATAAACAGTAAAACAGATCGGATCCAGTAGATCAACACTAAGCATATTCATACATATCAAATATACTATTCATACACATCTAATGAAGCACAAAGAATAAGTAGATCTATCTAAATATATCAAAGCACTTAGCCAAAGAAGAGATAAACACATCAAGTCAAAGCATATAGCATAACACACAGATTTATGTGGTTCACCCCCACCCTGGGGCTGCATCCACCAAATCTTCTTATTTATTATCGTCAACCAATCGGTTACAAGCATAGAGCCATAGAAACCCTTACTTTGTACAAGACATAAGATATGCACAACTCGCTAGATCCTTATTCCTTTCCTTTTAGCACAAAGCCTTCTATATCTTCACACAAGGACTTGCACTAAGCTCTACAAGTCTACACAGAATGCACAAAACTCTTGATCACATAGATCCCTTCTTGGAACTTATCCTATATCACATAGATACAATACAATACTCTACTAGATGCCTAGACGTCTATTTATACATTTACAAAAGTGGGCTTAAGCATGGGCGAACCCACTAGTCGACATCCCTTTCCCATTACATATTCTGAAAACCCAAAATGGACCCAAAAGTGGGCTGACATTCTGCAATATCCTCTTTGTCTGGCGCTCCATCTTTGACAGGCTGTCAAAGTCCCAAAAATGGTCAAATATGACCATGTGTTCTTAGAACTTGGTCAAGGGCCAATAGGCCCCCAAGACTCACCTGTGACTCATCCCAAGTCACTCTATTCTGAGCAATTCTACCTCGAATACCTCAAGCTTGGCTTGAGCTGCTTCGACCTACTGTAATGCTATGGCCTCTTTCTCAGTGAACTCCTCGATGAGTATGTCATTGACTAGTCCTTCTAAGCGATGTTTTGTTGCACTCACAACCTATTCAAGTTCAACTCCTTGGTTTTCAACTTCAGTGAATAGTTGACATGCCTTATATTGCACTGGTTGAAGTCATTGAGAGACTTCCATCACTTTACTCTTAATCGTGTGGATTTATTGTTGGGTCATGTGTTTCTCTGGAAACCTCTTCATTCTTTCGACTGGCTACAAGGCCTTCGACTATGCTTGTAACATATCTACATGTTGCTTTGCTTCTTGGAGTTGTGACTCGAATGCCTGCAGCTTTGGGTTCTCTATGAGGGTCTCATATGTCTGAGTGCTCCTGGAAGTCATCTTCTTGCATTCCAATTCAAGGGATTTCAATCTGCCAACTGCGCTGCGGGCAGTTGCCTCTCTTATATCTCTTATATATTGAGGGGTCTCAGGCACATTACGAAGTTCTAGATCTGCGATGCATTTCTAAAGCTGTTGGATCACTCCTTCCAATTGTGCAATCTATTATGGAACCCGTTCTTCTATATGGAATTCGATGATTGTCACAGAGCAGAGTGCTCTATTGACTAGTTCCTTTATCTTGAGTTGCTCTATAAGCAAATTCTCCTTGTCTTGTTGTAGCATTTCTTTCTCTTTGTCCCATTGTACTTGAAGAGAAAGTTTTCCTCATTCGGCAGCATTGTGTTGCTCGATAAGTACTCCCTGTACCTGTGTCAAAGCCTCGGTGGCTTGTGTTGTGTCTTCTTGGGCTCATCGAAGGTGAGCTTCGACCATATCAGCAATCTGGTGGAGTTGAGCTGGTTCATCTCCCGTTTCTACTGTTCCTGTTGTCAGAGGCATAGTGGAGACTGTGCAGCTAGACTAGAGTGCCCGCTGCACTCCTTGGAGTTCAATCTCGATACGATTATACATCTTCTCCTGCTTCACCTCCTGCTTCTCTAATATCTCATGTGAATCATTGTTCGTAGCTACAATGATGAAATTAAAATCATCCAATGTCAGGGTAGTCTGCATCTTTGCTACAGGGGTTCTAGGTTTCTTCTGGGAGGAATATTTCGGAGGTGAAACATTCCTCTTCTTCGTCCCTAGGCCGTGGTACTTCACCTTTCTATTGTTCAATTTTTGTGCCTTCTATTTCTTCGCCATCATCACCTTCATCTAGTGTGATAGAGGTAGCCCTTACAGATGCACTATCTATACCCTGAACTTCTTCAAGATTCTTCGTCTTGCTAGGTATAGGTGTATCCTGCGCAGCTTCCGGGCTTTCTACTTCGGACAACTCCAAAGGGTTGGCTGGAATGAGAAGGTCTGTCGACTAGTCCTTGGTGATATCTTTGATGTCTTCCTCAGTCAACTTGTAATATGAAGGCAACTGTTTCTTGTGCTCATCAGCATGTGTTGTTATATAAATAAAGTGGCGGTCTGCACTGAACTTCATTAAGGGCCGAAACCTGTGGAGGGTATTCGGGGTCATCCGAGGCTTGGAATGGATGGCTTTCTTCAACTGGTTGTAGTAAGTATGGAATATGGCATTGGATTTCCACTGCTTGTTCATATCATTAGAGTACCATAAGGTGTTGAACTTCACAGCCAAAGGTTCAAATGGCTCTATGTCTGGTAAGGTCGCACCTTTCAACATCTCCCATGCGATGAAAGTGATCAATATGAGAAGCCAACTGAAGTGGAACTCATACGCTTGGTCTTGTGCTTCTCTGCAATCAATCTCTAGTTGGTTTACAAGGTACCACACCCAGTTCATTTGAATTCCTTATGCACACTTCCCTGCGAGATCAACTACGAATCCAGTCACTTGGGTTGGTCTGTTCTTGAGAACTAACTTTCCTGCAATCAATTGACATGCAAGGCACATTGCACCGCTTTGGATAGAGGCTACCTTGTAACCTCGCATGTCCTTCTCGACATTGCCATAATTTTTTTTTATTCTTTGCACTAATGCTCGGTTTGAGGTCTTTTCAGGGTAAAATTCTTGTGGGCCAGGGCCCTACATTCTCATCCCTATGATCTAATTGATCAAGTTCATATCCACAATGATGCAGTGGTTCAACCATAAGTATCCTCTGTGGTAACAGGACAACAATAACTTTACACATGAATTCACCTCCTGATGCCTTTTGAAGTGTGGGATCTTCATCACATTGAGCAGTGTGGACTGCGTGAGGTTCTGGGTCCATGACTGTGGGATAATCTTTGAATTCTTGCCTTTAGTTCTAGTTAGATACTTGTGTGGGGTGAGCATGTTTTAATCCTTCCTGTCACCAAGGTTGAAGTCATTGAACTTCAATGTTGTGAGCTTATCCTAGTTGGATGGAACTACGTGTATCCCTTTTGGGAGGTACGTCATGACCAAATCATAGTCAAAATATATGGGCACACTATCCCAGTTGATGGCACCGCTTAGAGGGGGTAGGTAGGTAGGTACAATGCTCAAAATCATCTTGGCATTCACAATATCGTCTATGTTTTTAGTACGCTTCTCATCGACCTGTCGGGATGGTTCGGCTCAAGCAGTGGACGGAGAGGCTGCTAGTCCTCTCATCGATGATGCTTGAAAACCTATGGATACTCCTCTTTATGACATGACTCTCTCAGTCATTAAATCAAGAAGAATTTATGTTATGGATTCTTCGACTGTGGTGAGATCGTCGTACATACATGCTCGGGATAAATTATTGAGGTCACAATGATCTTAAAAACTACATAGCAAGTAACAACAAGGGCGTGTTGATCACTGTATACACCTGCTAGTCTGCAGGCTTCGAATTCTCAGTTGGAAAAAGTGTTCTTCAGGCATGGCATGATGATATATATAGGCGATCTTGGAAATGGTTTGCTTTGCAACAAACATGAGCCTCATTAATTCATGTTATGTCTGTTATGGTGCGGTCCAATGGTCTAGTGGCGAACCATCAATGCTTTATGACCCATTCAGAGTGGTAGTCGAGCAGATATATTGACCTCTAATGGCTATATTGCTTCACCTCAATGAAGTGGCCTATGTCGTTGATCTGATATCTCGACAAAGTTCAAATTCTGCAAGTTTTCCTTCTACGAGGCTCCCTCTAGAATCTTTTGTAGCCTATCAATATTAGCTCTCTTTTTACTTAGCTTCCTAGCCTTCTTTCTAGTGAGATTCATCTCATTGATTCTCTTCCAATTCTGATTCTTATTTTCCTTGGAGATAGTCACTTTGTGTTGTTGAGATTGTCTCCTAAGACTCGGGGGTAATACTTCTTCTATATCTGAGACAGATACTTCAATATTCTATGAGTCCTCTAATGCTCTTGCAGCTTTGACATCTGAGCTTCTAGTGTTAGGTAGCTTCAATTTGTTCTCATGTTTTTAAATCAACTGAGCGATCCTTCTGGTCATGAAATCTTTTAACTCTTGTCTATGTTGTTCTAAGACCTTTTCTTCTTCCTTCTTTCTAGCTTGATCTCTTTCAATCCAAGGTTTTCGAAGTAACATAGTAAATGGGGCATTGTCCTCAATAAATTTGATAATCTCAAAATCTTCTTCAGTTGAAGTTCCATTGGCATTCATAGATATCTGAGTGATATTTCCACATAGGGTTACCAGTTTTCCTCTGAATAGTCCTATTCCTCCTAATGAAGGAATCATAGCAGGCCTCCCTATAGCTTCCCAAGTTCTCTCTAGCATAATGTTCACTTGTGTTTCTTCATTTAGAACACAGTCAATGTCGAAGTCCCCTATTCTTACTTCGATGCATTCTTTTTCTTTAAAGATCTCTGATAACCTAACATGTCGATGATCATTCAAGGTGTCTTTGATCTGTAGCAATACCTTCTCTGATTCCTTATGGGGTTCTACTATTTCGGGATCTACCTTAGGGTTTTCTTCATTCATATTCATTCTTTCAAGCTTAGCAATCATTCTAGGGCAATCCAATACTTCATGGTCCATAGATTTGCAATAGAGACAACTAGGTCTTCCACTAGGGCATTCCTTAGCTAGATGGCCTGGTTTTTTGCAACTGTAACATAGGGTTAATCCTCTCTTTTGTTTAAATGTTCCCTAGCCTATGTTGTACTGCGCACCAGGATCATGGTAGCTAGCGTGCAAAAAATTATTTCTAGGATCCTGCATCCATTTGGTAGTCCAAACATTTTTTCTATGCATAGGTATAACATATCTATCATTATGCTTATCAAATTTATTCATATCACACCTTCTTTCATATATCAATGCCCCAGTTTTCAAACTAGGATAAACTCTATTAAACATACCTAGATCCATCCCTTAGAAACAAAAAAAATCACTCATCTTACTTCTATAGAGCACAAAGCTTCCATATCTAAAAACTTTTAACTATTCTTACCTTTATTAGAGCACTGAGCTTACAGAACTTACTTGTCTTCTACAGATTTGACCTCTTTTCTACAGATCTAACCTCTTTTCTTCAAAAACCTCCACTTTTGCTTTTCTTAGAGCACAAAGCGTTCAGATCTTGCTTCTTTTCTCTAGATCTGACCTTCTTTCTTTAGCACAGATCTTTTCAGATAAAGTGGAATACTCTGCACTAGGGCACAATTCCACGCACAGAGCGTCCATAGTTTCCAATTGAATCTTCGCACAAGGCTTATTTTCCCTTAGTTCCTAGCAATCACAGTTTCAATTCCCAACAATGGAACCGTTTGTTGGCATAGGGGTAGACCCAGGGTTCAACACTACAAGAGCACACCAACAAAACCCTAACTACCGACCCTTTCGGCAATACCTGCGAAGCAGATGAAGTCTCACCCAAGGTAGAGGCAGGGGTGGTTGGAGGACTCAAGTGTTTGCAACCTAAGTTGGGACACAAATCTGTGATTATATCACTTACAGAGCACTTAGCATCACTCATTCATCAATATTATATCCTTATTATACTTCACAAATAACATAGAGCATCATGACATTCACTTAGATCTAAGGTATCTTAGTACTTAGCAACAGTAAAACAGATTGGATCCAGTAGATCAACACTAAGCATCTTCATACATATCAGATATATTATTCATACACATCTAATGAAGCTCAAAGCATAAGTAGATCTATCTAAATATATCAAAGTACTTATCCAAAGCAGATATAAACACATCAAGTCAAAGCACAAATCATAACACACAGATTTACGTGGTTCACCCCCACCCTAGGGCTACATCCTCCAAATCTTCTTCTTTATTATCTTCAACCAATCAGTTACAAGCACAGAGCTCATATCTCTATTACCCTTATTTTCACTATACTCATTGCACTTCTATCACCATTATTGAGCAGTGTGTATATTCCCCTTCTTTCCCTAATCAACATTGTGAAATAGTGATAAGTAGCAAGTGTTCATTACATATAACTTAGGTATTACTTCAATATCAACTTGGTTATCGTATACATTAAGCGTTACTTAGTGTTATATATGGTTTATATGTAAGTTCAAGCTCAAACCTATGATACTATCTATATGGGTACAATCAATACAAATCCATATATTATACATATTACTTAGTTGTATCAATATAGTTAAATGTGATATCTCAAAAATAGAGGCTCTATCTAAGATATTCCCATAGATCACATGTGTTCACTTTCAATACTATGATTCTAGTCAAAGTTGATCGACACTAATATAGAAGTAATACGTATGTAACTATAATGTAATCCCAATAATGTTTCCCTATTTTATAGATATAGTTATACCCTTATTACACATCAAAAAATGGGAAAGCAAGCTCATACCAATCATTACTAAGGATAGAATCAAACAACATACTAACTATGATGTCATAATCACTCTATTGTGAATAGCTTGATTATGGTTTAGATGCAATTTTTTACAAGCTAATAGGATAAGATGAAAGAGTAATGGTATTTAGACTGATAAGCTAACTATCACCTTTGTTATGATTAAAGGTAATAAATATCCATATTCAAGTATGATGTAGAGTGATATTGGTCTATTACATCTATTGTTGGAAGGTCACTATTTACATAATAAGTAACACCGATTACATTTGTTGTATCTTTATGCTCTATTGGTCTAATGATTTGATTACACTAATACAAGATCTTAAGCTTAGTGTAAAGCTTGGCTCAATACTGTAATCATATTAATATGCTATGTTCTCACTATTACACATATTCAGGCTTATAACTCCATGGATATCATATAAGGATTCACATTCTTCTTAGTTATAACTATCCCTAATAAAGAAGAGATCAGTATTACAAACCCTTATGACTCAACATGCTAAGTATATACAACCTTTTTGTATGGTTAATGTGACTAGTATTGACCTATGTTTAGAGTTAACATAGTAACCCTTTAAGGAATACTAGTATTATGCATAGTTAATACTATCAATGGTAATAGTTATGGAAACAAGATTCACCCTTGTCACAATAGAGCTCATATCTCTTATCCTTGTTGATGTCTTTGATTTGCCTCATATATGCACTGTTCATTTCCTTATATGCCCATATCTATGAAATGCTCATATAGTAAAGCTTCACACAGTATGGAGCAAATAAGGCAGAGATAATACCATGCAATCTATAACTAGTATCAGTGCCATATTAGTGTAAATACAAAGGGTAATAGATCACCAAATGTATAGAGGTTAAGCAAGTCGTTTCATAACTAGTAGTAACCCATATAAGCTAGTTGATGTTCGTAATGGGTTACTCGTAGTAATATGATGCAAACTATTGAAAAAAAAGTATATCACTATCTATGCAACTTTGAACACCATGTATAAGCTACTCTTGTAATAGTGGATCATAAGTAACTACATATTCAATAGGAAACATAGATTACATTGAGTAAGTAGTGTAAGTATTGATGATGAATCCTAGCATGCTTTATTATGTAAACACTATAACTAATGGTATTGATTACAACTTCATAACTAATTGTAATTCGTGTAATGATTCCAATTATTATGTAAATTACATGGATCTCTATTCTGTGTAAGATCATTGTTATTAGTGTTCTATGTTGTATATATACAGTAAGTGTGTTTTCTCTTTACTTCTTAGAGATAGTGTCCTCATTTATCATAACTCTTGTATGATAGTAAGAGTTAAAGAAATGGTGTTAATATTGATAAGAGTAATATTCAATCTCATTCTACATTGATTACTTAGGTTAATACTGATATCGTAGTAGTAAGGACATATTTATGGAGCTATCTGGAAGCTCATAGTATAACAAGTACGAGTAATGGAAGTTGAAACCCATGCTATCATATTAGGCATTCTAAGCTTCCATAAGGTACAAGTATCATTAGTCTCATGGGGTAACTGCATCTCCATAATAGAGCTCTTTGTTAGTTAGATAAAGGGTATTTTTTATTATGAATACTCAGTATTGTTCATTAGTTAAGTTGATAGTCATATCATATCTATAGGGTAAAGCTCATACCTTATGTTCATATTGGTATAGTAGTAACCTTCTACTCAGATCACACTATGTTAACATGCTAGATATTCTACATTTCCTTCTTGATTAGTAGCAGTACTACCCTAATTGATAGATATGATTACTTGGATAACGAGTACTATAAGATTTGATACCCTATTAGTACATAACCTAGTTAAGGTCATACTATTAAGATCATTGAGGTAGTATGATTCCCATGGAGTTGGAGTAATCGGAGTTATGTAAATCTTAGGCATATAACCTAATCAAGCTTACAAGTTTTGTTCCAATAAGGAGCTTAGATTAAGCTGAACTAGATTTATGGAGTTAATTACATGTATTCATTTATTATTGTAACAATGTGTGCTATGGCTCTTACTTAACCATTGTGATTACTAGATATTAGTCATATCACTTTCCAACACTGATCAATACTTAGACCATGTGTTTTATTCCCATTACAAAGGTTACCCTGATACATAGCTTAGTTCTAGTATTCTAGTAATTTGAGTGAATACGTGTTGTAACTATTGATCAAACATAGCATTATCTGTAATAAGCATGAAGCTCAGTAAACGTATAAGCTATATATATATAGGATACTTTGAAGATTATCACTTGATAGTAAACATGATGACTCCTTGTAACATGTATTCCTTATAAGTTATAATCATTGTATAACCAGATACGGTCCCATTGTTACTCCTTACATTGCAGTATAAGTTGATTTGTACAACCCTTGTAACATGTGAAGTTAGTGTATATGGATCTTACATAATGACGTAGTGTAAACATCAATGTAATCACTTGTATAAAGTATATCACATATAAGGTATGGTAATGATAGTGTATATCTCTTTCCATAATCTTCATCATAATTGACACTATTACACCCTTGTAAGGATAACTAGATACTAGTGTTTATACCTGTATATAATCCTATAAGTATTGGAGACTATGTAATGATTAATAAATAAAATTGAGACTCATTTCTAGTTCCTCAATACTTTTTCTTATGCTTTCCAACAATGTAGAAAACAAAGCTAATGACAAAAAGGTAGAAAACAATGTTGCAATTGTAAATGTAAACTCCTCAATATAAGCTTAAAAGCAAAAGTTATGAGATTTCAAACTATGAAAAATACATATATTGAAAAGGGAAGGTGCAAGTATTCATGTTTAAATAAGGGATAACTAAGACGTGTCAAGTTTAATAACTCTTCATAACTCTTGTTCATTTCATTTTTTTCCTTTTTAATTATTCATGTTATAATAGTTCAAATTGCCATACTTTAGAATATATATGTATCATGTATTCATACAACATAAGAATTTATATATAAATTTATATTTTTATCATTAAGTATTGGAGACTATGTAATGAT
>ML793644.1:87445-107041 GCA_009831015.1 Picea engelmannii | reverse complement strand
ATCCTTCGATTGGTATCAGAGTGGGTTCCTTCAGCACAGTCTAACAAACTTGAAGGTATATCTTGAAGATGCATCAACAAGAAGGAATGTCTAACAACAAATCACCATTGTTCAATGACTAAGGCTATGCTCTGTGGAAAATAAGAATGAAAAACTTCCTGTTGGTGATTGGTTTTAATATCTGGCAATCTGTTGTAGATAGTTACATTGCACTGACTACTCCACCCAAAGACTCTGGAGGAAAGAAAATCTGTAATGATAACTCAAGAGATATTAATGGAATTCTAGTTGGGTTGACCAACTCTATATGTGTGAAAGTTATGCATTGCAAATCGGCCAAAGAAATATGGGACAAATTGGAGGCTTTATATGAAGGATATGACAAAGTCAAAGAAGCCAAACTATAGACCTATAGAACTCAATTTGAAAACCTGAAAATGAAAGAAGAAGAAAATATTGTTGAATACTTTCACAAGGTATATGAATTGGTCAACTCAATTAGAGCGGCAGGAGAAGAAGTTACAGATAAACCCATTGTGCAAAAAATACTAAGGTCATTACCGATGAGATATGATGAAAATATTTCCTCAATTGAAGATAGATCCGATTTAAGCTCACTCAGAGTTGACCAACTCCATGGGATTTTTACAACATATGAAATGAGAACATGAAATAATAAACCAGCAAAAGATGAAACAACTTTCAAAGCATCCAAGACAAATATAAATCAGAAGAAAAAACCTCAATCTTGTCATCATGAAGAATCTGATGTGGAGGAAGCCAACTTCATTAGAAAACTTTAGAAAGGATCGGGGAAGTACAAAGGCAAGCTTCCTTTCAAATGTTTTAATTGTGGTAAAGTTGGTCATTTTGCATCCAAGTTTCCCTATCCCAAGGAGGACCCCAAAGACAAATAAAACAAACACAAACAATACCATAAGAAGGAAAAACCCAACTACAAGACAGAGTTCTACAAAGGGAAAAATAATTTCAACTCAAAAGAAGAAGACAACAACTCATTAGAGTCTAGTGACAACGATGAATTTGATGATGATGAAGTTATTTTCTTAGGTATTGAAGAATCTAAAGAGATAGAAAAAATTAAACATGAGAAGGAGTTAGAAGATGAAGAAGAAGTTAATATGGAGTAAGAACTTCTCAGTGCCTTAGATGAATTAAGAAAATAAAAAACCAGATATAGACAGTTCAAAAGTTTTGTAGTTGAACAAAAAGACAAATATGAACAAGATGAAAAGGAGATGGAAAAACTTATGAACAAACTGAAAAAACAAATCTTAGAAGCAAATAAAATCGAAGAAAGTCTGGAAAAGTCTCTTGAAGAAAAATAAATAACTGTTGAAAGGATGGAGGCAGAAATAGTTCATCTGAAAAAGGAACTAGATGAAAAAATCATTCAAACAAAAGCTAAAAATAGCTCTAAATTACTAGATAAGATTATTATAGCACAAAGGGATTCTAGAAATAAAAATGGAATAGGTTATTCTCAAAATGAAAGACATGTTAACTCAAAATCTTATGCAGATGCTCTTCACAGTACATTCAAGAAGAAACATGAAGAGAAGATAAGTAATGATCAAAACTCCAGAAGATTACCTCCACCCATCAGAAAAGAAGGCAAGACAATACCAAAGAAGTTTTACCAAAACAGGTATCCTCACATTTTTTCTGGTTATTTATTTTCATGCTCTAATTTTGGAAACAAAGCTATAAATTGTAGAGCATATAGAAAGAAAAATATGAAGTTTAAGAATTATATCCTTAAGGATAAACAAGCAGCAAATCGAGTTAAGAGCAGAAACTATAACTCCTTTGAACCTCTACAATAAGGGGACTTACAATGCTTCAGATGTCATAACCATGGACATAAAGACATTAATTGTAGACTAATGGAAGTCTCAGAACAACCCAAGTTCATTAGAGAGCAGAAGAACCTTTGGAGAGTAAAAACATCAAAAAGGGAATGTCTTATTGCCCTAAAAACTCAAGATGAAAAGGATCTCTAGTATGTTGATAGTGGATGCTCAAAACATATGATAGGTAACAAGGATAAGTTTTTAGACTTAAAGAAACAAAAAGTAAAGTTACATTTGGCGACAATGCCTCAAGTAACATACTTGGGAAAGGAACTATGAGCTTGGGGAAAGACAAAGCTAGAAATGTACTACTGGTCGATAAATTGAAGCCTAGTTTATTAAGTGTTAGTCAAACCTGTGATCAGGGATACTTCTGAATCTTTCATTCCCAAAAATGTGAGATTAGGAGAGAAGATGTAGGAAAAATAGTTGGTACTGCTCCTAGAACTCCTGAAAATGTATATATACAAGATGCAAAATTGGATGAGGAGTGTCATATAAATTCTATAGGTGAAAGTTGGTTATGGCATAGGATATTGGGGCATATTAACTTTGACAATCTTGTGAAAGTCAACAACATTGGTGCAGTAAGAAACTTGCCAAAAATCATAAAACCCCCAAATGTTATGTGTAGACACTGTCAACTAGGGAAGCAAACTAGTGTAAGGTTCAAAACAAAAGAATACACAACCTCTAAACCTTTAGACCTTGTTCACACTAACCTATGTGGACCTACGAGAACCAAGAGTCTACAAGGAGATTCTTACTTTATGTTGTTCATTGATGACTTTAATAGAATGAGTCGGATATGTTTTCTCAAAGAAAAATTAGAAGCACTCAACAAATTTAAAGCCTTTAAAACCCTTGTTGAAAATGAAAGGGAGACAAAAATCAAATGTCTTAGATCAGAAAATGGTGGTGAATTCAACTCAAAAGAGTTCGATGTATTCTATGAAACTCATGGAATAAAAAGACAATTCTCTACTACCAGAACACCTCAAGAAAACGAGATTGTTGAAAGAAAGAACAGAACAGTTCAGGAGGCTGTAAGGACTATGCTCAATGAAGAAGAAATGTCAGATGGATATTGGAGGGAAGTTGTAAGCACAACTGTATACATATTGAATAGAGGTCAGCACAGGGTTAGTAATGATAAAACTCCTTATGAACTATTTTTTGTAAGAGCTCCATCAGTGAAATACTTCAAAGTCTTTGGAAGTAAATGCTACATCAAAAGACTAGATGAGAGTCTTGGAAAATTTGATGCGAGATCTGATGAAGGTATTTTTCTTGGATATGCTTCAAACAAGAAGGCATACATATGCTACAATCTTAGATCACATAATATTTTTGAAAGTGAAGATGTCAAGGTGGATGATCTAAAAACGCTAAGGATCAAAAATCAAGAGACCATATCTAAAAATAAAGATGAAGATGATAATGAGACATTTGGCACACAACTAGAAGAAGTAGAAGAGAATGAAAAAGAAAGGGAAGAAGATGATATGGATACTAGTGAAAGTGAAGAAGATAGTGAATATGGAGAGGTAAGAGAAGAATTCCCAAGAAGAGATACAAAGACACCCTCAATAATTATTCAAAAAAATCATCCTGAAGAACTGATTATTGGAGATATGAATGATGGAGTGCAAACTAGAAGAAAACTAATGTATCAAATAGAATTAGCATTGTTGTCACATATTGAGTCAAGTTCAATCAAAGAGGCATGTAAAGATGAGAACTAGGTTAAAGCTATGAATGAATAATTGGATCAAATTGAAAGAAATCAAACTTGGGAACTAGTTCCTAGACCAAAAGATAAAAATGTCATTGGAACTAAATGGGTATATAAAAATAAAATGAATGAAGATGGGCAAGTATTCAGGAACAAAACCAGATTAGTATGCAAAGGTTATGCTCATATTGAAGGAGTAGACTATGAAGAAACATTTTCACCTGTAGCTAGATTAGAGGCAATTAGGATGTTCTTAGCTTTCTCCAGCTACAGAAAATTTAAAGTGTACCAAATGGATGTCAAATGATCATTTCTCAATGGAAATTTAGAAGAGGAAGTCCATATTGAGAAACCAGATAGGTTCCAAATAACCAATAAAAGAGACTATGCTTGTAAAATAAATAAGGCACTCTATGGATTAAAACAAGAACCTGGAGCATGGTATGCAAGGCTAGACTCTTATTTACAAAAACAAGGCCTCAAAAGGGGATCAACAGACAACAATCTTTATTGCAAAATTGTTGTTAATAACTTGATCATTGTGGAATTGTATGTTGATGATATCATATTTGATAGTAATAATATAAAAAATGAGTGAATACTTTCTAAGATGATGCAACAAGAATTTGAAATCTCTATGCTTGGCGAACTAAATTTCTTCCTTGGATTACAAATAATACAGTCCAAAAAGGGAGTTTTTATCCATCAGCCTAAATATGTTAATGATATTCTTAAGAGATTATAGTTAGAGGATTGCAAACCTGTTAGTACACCTATTACATTTGGATGAAAACTAAGCAACGATGATGAGTCCAAAGCAGTAGATAGAAAACACTACAGATCAATGATTGGTAGTTTTCTCTATGTAACAGCTTCTAGACCTGATGTCAAGCAAGCTGTTGGGATGGTGGCTAGATTCCAAGCAGAACCAAAGGAGAGTCATGTTCAAGCTGTAAAAAGAATATTTAGATATTTGAAAGGAACCATAGATCTTGGTTTGTGGTATCCTAGCAAGGACTCATTTACATTAAAATCCCATTCAGATGTTGACTAGGCAAGAAGTGTAGATAACAGAAAAAGTACGAGTGGGGGAGGATTATTTTCGGGAGAATCACTGGTTGCTTGGATAAGAAAGAAATAGTCCTAAATTTCTCTATCTAGCACTAACGCTGAGTATATTGCAGTAGCAGAATGATGCACACAAGTGGAACAGATGAAACAAAATCTACAAGACATGAAAATAGTATTTGAAGAACCCACAACTATCCATTGTGATAATACAAGCATGATAATTCTTTCTAAGAGCCTTGTTCAACACTCAAAATCAAAACACATTCCAATAAAGTACCACTATCTAAGAGATCAAGATGAAAATAAGAACATTAAATTGGAATATGTTCCAACACAAGAACAAGTGGCAGATATTTTTACAAAACCCTTAAAAAGATATGTATATGAATATCTCAGGAAAAAATTGGGAGTAATCCTTATTCCTACCTAAATATCTCAAGTAAATAATGCATCAGTTGGAAACTATTCAGGGGGATATAACAATCAACGAAATAAGGAGTCATTCAGTTATGACAGAAAAAGTGTGATTGCAGGAGGTGTTACCAGTGGTCAGAAAAGTAATTATACTGATAGATCATAAGAGAAGAAACCCTTTTCCACTAATGTCAAAGGGGGAGAGAAACTTCATATAAAGGAAAACTTCATAAAATGAAATCATCAACACAAGGGGATTTTTGTATATGAAGTTAGTGTGTTGACCTCAATGACAAAGGGGGAGATTGCTGGAAATATTGTCATTGATGTCAACAGTCGAAGTGGTGATCTGTAATGATGAAGTACATTAGTTGATATTGTCATTGATGTCAACAGGTATATCAGTCAGCAGAATATGTCAACTGTGTGGAGAGATAGACAGCGCAAGCTCAGGAGGAGGAGAAAACAACAGAAGAGAATTGTATGAAGATCAAAGCTCAGAAGTACAAAAGTATTTCGTGTCTATTGTTGATCATGATAGGATAAAAAATCCAATGATAAAATCTTAAGAGGGTTAGCAAATGAGGATCAAAGCTCAGTAGGAAGAAGTGCATTGCATATGTATCATCGAGTTCCTTGAAAATTTTAAGAAGTTGACCATTGCACAGGAAATTGTGAGAAGTATTAGAAGCCGTCGGATTAAACCCTATTCCTATCAGTCGTTAGATCATATCAAAGTGGAAGGATAGGATAAGTGAGGTAAAGAGGTTGTGATTTCAAAGTTCCAAAACCCTATCAGCCGTCGGATTACCGAGGCTATGGACCGTTGATCTATCATGAAGCATTTTTGGAGTTTCGCGGTCTTCAAGTGAGGCAACTCATATCAAGATTTCACGATATGAGAAATCATAGCACACTCCTCTGGCTTGGCCCCTGGTCATAGATAGTGGTCACATAATCGAAGGATGAGGTTAAGGAAGGAGCTAGCATTGATAGCCTCCATTTTGACATTTCGGATACCAGGATTTGGAGGAGTTAAGGAGACTCATGGCAGAATCCCCGAAGAGCGGAATTGTGAAGCGCTTTGTGGATAAGTGCCTGGTCACCACCGATGGTCACGAGAAGGGAAGGAGCTAGTGCATCCAAGCTCTATTTTGGCGATCGCGACATGGAGTGTCAAGACCCTTCATCACAAGAATGTTGAAATGCGAAATCACGATAAGATAAGGACAGTCAATTTGGAGTACACAACGAGGATCATTGGATCGAGGCTGTGGGTCAGCGAACCACGTCAGCAAGAACACCTGGCATAGTAAGAAAATGACAAGTGTCAAGTTGATACATCATTTTAGGTATGTGAAAATCATGAATATGAATGACACGTGGCAACTAATAGGCCTGTGACATGGCAACAAGAGACGTTAGCAAGTTACGTGATAATAAATATCATGAAATTACGACAACCATCCATCTCAATGCATGATTAAGTCATAGTCGTTGATCTACAACAGTGGAAGGATAGTGTAAGGATTAAACACTAACCATTGATCTGGTTCAGATATGTAATGTGAGCCGTCTGATTGTTTCAGGGATTTTGTTATTGTGAGTTTTGTAATATTGAAAGTCACAATGAATCAAAGGGAAAAGTGTCGAAATTCCGTCAGTCGTCCATCTCATCAGGAAATTGAATCGTGACCGTTGGAACGATAAATGCTCAAGAGCTCGTATTTCCTAAGCATGAGGTCACTATCGTTGGTCATATGCTATAAGAGTTTTAAAGGGATGTCACTATAGTTTCTAAATCCCATGGTTCTGTATGGCATGGTCATATGAAATGGTTTGAAGGGAGCACCTCATACAGATTTATTTTGACAGAGAGTTACACCAAAGCAATGCAAAGAATTGATAAATGATTGAATATGGTCTGTTGGTGAACCGAGAATGCAATAGTAACATGCGTACGATCTAATGAGTCAATCCATGTATGTGATCAACTCATGACAAAAATGAACCGATACATAGTCATGATTAAAAGAGAATAAATCATGAAAATATGAATAAAGAATAAAAAGGAAAAAATGATATTAATTAAAGTTTAATTATCATTTTAAATGAAAAGGTACAATGGTTCAAATAAAGGGACACGTTGTTTTAAATTTCACACCAGTTTGAAGATTATATAAACGAGAAAAAGTGGTGAGAAGAAAGTGTCTTTGCAGTCCAGATCAGAAGATCAAAAGTTGAAGCAGATTCCAAGAAGAAATAATCATACTTATGCATTAAGGGTGGTTGGGTGGTGCAAGGACAAGTTGGTTCCTACAAAGGCAGTTGGTGCTTCCTTGTCAGTTATAGCTGACTAAACAGGGGGTTGTAGCCTCCTACCAGTTGGTGCTGGTAAACTAGGGTGTGGGTGCATCATGATCAATTGGTGCTAATCAAAGAGGAAGTACATATTCCTTCTATGTAACATGTAAAAAAAAATTGCAGTTAATATAGAGTTTGTGGTTTTCCCATTTGGGTTCCATGATAAAATACTGTGTTAAAATTCTATTTGCATTAATAAATAAATAAAATGATATAATTGTTCTGTCATTGATTCACCCCCCCCCCTCTCTCACTGACAGGATTTGATCCTTCAAAAGGAAGAACATATCTATTGAAGAAACTGTGAAGGCACTACTAAACGATCAGGGTTTATCTATGTTCTTATGGGGAGAAGCAGCCATGACAACAATATATGTTCAGAAAAGAAGTCCTCACTGCATATTGAAGGATATGACTCTAGAAGAAGCCTTCTCAGGTAATAAACCTAATGTGGAAAACCTAAGAATCTTTGGATGTCCCGTTTACTCTCACATTCCCAAGGACAAAAGTAATAAATTAGAACCCTCATGAAAGAAGGGAATATTCATGGGATATAGTAAATCATCCAAGGATTATAGAATCTATATCCTGAAACAACATAAGATTGAAGTCAGTAGAGATGTGACCTTCAATGAAAATATGGCTTTCAATAAATCCATATAAGAAACTATAGAAGAAGAAGAGTATGAAGAACCTATTGAAGAAGGCACATGTCTTCCAGAAAACCAAAATGAAGAAAAGGAACAACATGATCATCTGATGCAACCATGTGAGGCCATTGATTCAGACATTATACCTAAGACCAAAAAATGACCAACTTGGCTTGAAGCAACCCTACAAGAAGAAGAAAGACCCAAGGCCCCAAGTGGGACCTTCAGAAAAAGTAAGAAGCCCAAAAGATTCTCCAGCTATACAACATGTATGATAAAGCTTCTAGATGAAAAACCTACCAGAAGAGGCAGTTCAAAAGAAACAATGGAAAGAAGCCATGACAAAAGAACACCAATCCATCATGAAAAATGATGTATGGGAAATTGTGATGAGACCTAAAGAAAAATCATTAGTAACTTCAAAATGGGTATATAAGATCAAACATGCAGTAGATGGAAGTGTGGATAAATATAAAGCAAGGTTCGTAGCTAGAGGGTTATACCAGAAGGAGGGAGAGGAATATGATGATACATTTTCTCTAGTTGCCAGATATACTTCCATTAGAGCTATCATGTATCTTTTCGCTTCCATGGAATGGAGTTTACATCAGATGGATGTAAGGATAGATTTACTCAATGGAGCAATCGAAGAAGAAGTATATATTGAACAACCTCAAGGGTTTGAAGTACATTCTAGAGACACTCATGTTTGCAGACTAAAGAAAGATTTATTTGAACTCAAGCAAGCTCCAAGAGCGTGGTATGAAAGAATAAACAACTATCTAATGAGACTTGGCTTCTCCAAAAGTCATGCAGATCCAAATATTTACTACAAAGTCGTGACCAATGCACCTGTGATTCTACTACTATATGTAGACGATCTATTCCTAACAATGAATATTCTCTCATCATCAAGGGAAAAAAGGAACTAGCTTCTAAATTTTATATAAAATATCTTGGTCTCATGCATTATTACTTGGAACTAGAAGTATGGAAGAAGCGTGGTGAAGTATTCCTTGGACAAGGAAAGTATGCAATTAAAATTCTTCAGAAGTTTGGAATGATGGATTGCAAATCCATGGACACTCCTATGACAATGGATATAAGAAAAATAAGATATTCAGATTCTGATCTAGTAGATCCATCACTATATCGACAATTGATTGGGTCATTGATGTATTTGGTAAATACTCGACCAGATATTTTCTTTGCCATAAACACACTAAGCCAGTTCCAGGTGGAACCTAGACATGAGCATTGAATAGCTACAAAGCATGTTCTAAGGTATATCTCTGGGACACTAAACTACAATTTAAGATAAACAACATCCAATGATATACAACCTCATCGATTCACAGATTTAGATTGGGCAAGAAGTACAGAAGACAGAAAGAGTACTTCAGGGATGTGTTTTAGCTTGGACTTCGCTATGATATCTTGGGGAAGCAGGAAACAGAAGCCTATCACACTCAGCACAACTAAAGAAGAATATATCACATCATGTGAGGCATGTATAGAAGAAATATGGCTGAGAAAGTTGATTTCTGATTTATTTGATCAGGTTCCAGATTCAACCATAATACAATGTGACAATTAGAGTTGTATAAGGTTATCAAAACACCCAGTGTTTCATGAACAGTCGAAACACATTGAGATAAAATACTAATTTATTCAAGATAAAGTCCAGGAAGGATAAGTAAAGCTCCAGTGCATCCCCACAGATGAGAAGACAACAGATATCCTGACAAAGCCTCTTTCCAAAATAAATTTTACATATTTCCGAGACAAATTGGGGATCATGGAAATAACTCCCTTAGCTGAAAGGGACGAAATGAATCTCCAGGTTGGGAGGGAGAACTGGCATATTATTGAATTAATGACAGTCATTTTCAAGGTTGAAAAATGGTCCAGCTTGGGTAGTTCCTTTCCAGTTCAGAAAGTGGTTTGAGATTTCTGACAGACAAGCAATTTCCAGTTCAGAAAATGGTCAAGATCGAATAGTCATTTTTGTAATGAAAATGGTTCAGTGGATTGTTGATGTACCATAGCCAACGATTTCCCATTGTGGTTAACATGAGGAATGGTCTAGGATAGTCTCTCTTCTTGACGATCAATATCAGTAGTGGTCAAGAAGATGGGTTCACCTTGTCAAACACTCATTCTTTCGAAGCTCACAGTTGTGAGCAGTTTCGAAGGATGGTCCATTTTGGAGGTTGGTGCAAGATAGTCATTTCCTTAGGAAATGGTCCGGACAATCATTCCCTAAGGAAGATTCATTCTCTCCAGGTTACACTTTGTTTAGTGCCAGAGGAATGGCCTAGATAGGTGAATGATCTAGGTTCAACAATCAAGGATAGGCTTTCCCTAGGGTAGACTCATTCTCTCTAGGTTGCACTTTGTTTAGTGCCTGAGGAATGGCCAAGGATAGGGAATGGTCCAGGCTCAAAAATCAGGATAGTTATTCTTCCTTGCCTGGGAAGAATAGTCCAGATAGCCGATCATTAATGTTCTACTATGAGGGTAGATTCTCTTTCATATCTCACAGATGTGAGTGGAAGGATGGCCCAGATGACTCAGTTTTTATCATAACATTGTTTCTTTGTAGATTGATATCAGTTGATATAATGGAGACTGCATTTCTCCAAATAGTAGAGATGTCCTACTATGGTGGATATTATCCACTGTTTGTGACTTTGTGTCACAGATTGAGTAGTTGTGTACTACTATGAATAAACACAGTTGTGTTCTATCAGTTGACATTGCACCAGTTGTCATGGAGATTATCTAGTTAGATAATAATGATGGTTCTCGTGATGCTACCAGTTGAATGGTTTGTTTGTGCTCAAGACCATTATCAGTTATACCTCCCTAGCTAGGAGGGAGTTTTGATATTATGGTAGCTTCGGGAGGTATCAACCTCCATTGTGACCCTTTGACAAGATTAGAATATTCTAGAAGAATGAAAAGAGGTGAATGTAACCCTAGAAGATATGTCGGCTAAGAGAGATAATTAATATGAATTAATTAGTACCCAGAATGAGAAATCGGCCCAGGTAGCCTGCCAGAGCCAATATAAATATAGGGCACCAATTCTCATTTTACATACAACTCTCATAATTACAGAGAGACACTTGTGTGCACTGCAATCTGGCATTCTTGTGCACAAGTTCTAGAGAAGGTGTTGCTACCAGTTCTGAAGCCTATTGTTTCTATCTTTCTGGGTTGGGCTCTCTAATCAGCTTTGGTTGCTTCTTGCTTGGTGCAATAGCCTTGCTTGGCTATTGGTTTACTACCAGGATTCTTCTCTTTTTCAAGGTCAAGGTGCTCGGATGGTGGCTTTGGCCTATGGTTGAGTGAAAATAGTGATATTGTCTATGGTAAACCGATCACATTATAACAACACCATATCCTACAGTCTGTAGACTTGGCACTCCGGGGGAAATTGGTAAAGAATTGTTAAGTATGAATTTTCTTGAAGCTTTGAAGAGCGCAGTAAATCCTTGATGTCAATCGGAAGGGGACATGCAGTGGTAGATCCTATGGTCCATAAAATTCAAGGCATAAGAAGTTACAGTTAAAGGACTTCCAGAGGCTCTAAGGCCAGAGTCCATCATGATCATTGATCACATAGTATGCATGGCTCCATATTCCATAGTCTGGAGGAGTGGTACTCTATGGGATTACATTGCAGAATTGTTATAGTCAAGGAATTCTAGAAACCCGAAGGCTGGAGTCCATCGTGATCGTTGATCATAGATGACACATGGAGATAGGAGAGGGGATCTTTGGTGGGTCGACACTTTGGGAGATCGATAGTGAATTTTTTTGTAAACTGTCGAAGCCCGGAGTCTTGGAGCTCCTTTCCATCATTGATCCGAGCAGAGAATGTGGATCATAGATCCACCGTCTTTCGTGAGTTCATCAGTTCGATGGTCCGGGAGATTTTTAGTGAGGTACTTTAAAAACATCTAAAGATCGAAGTCTCAGAGCTCCTATCCACCGTAAATCTAAGAAAGGTAGGAGGGTCGTCGATATATATGTCCTTCGAGTATTCGAAGAATTGACATTCGAGGAAAATGTATAGTAATGGAGGCAGATCCTCTAAATCGCCGAAGTTCTGGATCCCCGGAGGCTCGAAGCACATGATAATCATTTAAGAATTAGCACTTTGTCATGACCCCTAGTCACATGAATTTGGGGGCCGAAGGGAAGGGGCTAGTGCCAGAAATTTTTGTTTAAAGAGCATAAAAGGGACAAATTGTTCATGTAGCCATAACTTCCTACTCAAAACTTATAATTAAGCATGGAAGCAACCATTGGAAAGGTATTCAATAGTATAAGATAATTGTTCACCCATAAATTGGATTTGAATAGTCAATTTCAGGAAATCTACAGAAAATAAGTCTGATATATTAATGAATCATAATGGTTAATGTTTCCATGAGATTATTAAGAACAATTATCCTGACAAAGTTCTGTTGGCTACACATTTTTTTGCAGAATTAACAGTTTTCAGATGAGAGCCAGCATAGAGTGAATAAGTGATGGATGATACTCAGGTATTATTCTATTAAGAAGATGAAAAAAAATGGTTGAATATCCAGTTGGATAGGGAAGGAACCAACTCCAATGGACATGGAGGAGAAAGGGAGGAAGACATACATCTGGTTGATACCTTCAGAAAATTGTAGACAGATGTCCAAAGCCACAAGGATTATAATGAGAGGATTATGAAGACCAAAGAACAACGTGAAGACTTCAACATTAAGTTAATTCAGAGCTTGGAAATAATTGAAAATAAGTTGGATAAGGAGAGTGTCTCCAGCAAATCAGGAAGTCACGAGACCCCTGAGAAGAAAGGAAAATCAAGGAGTGGTAGTAGACATCACCATCACTCCCAAAATCATTCCCATAGAATATCACATGGTATCTCAATTCCATCTCATGTCAGGAAACATAGGAGGTCTGGGGTAGATGAGTTGAAAGGAGAAATGAATAAGATCAAACCTCCTACTTTTGATGGAGAGCATAAGAAGGATGAATATGTTGAGAAATGGTTTCTAGGAATGAGGAAGTACTTCCAATTGCATAATTATTCTTCTCATGCAGAGGGAATAATTTCCATCTGCTAGCTTAAAGGAAAGGCATCCATGTGGTGGAATCAGCTGGTGCAAGTACGACACCTCAGAGATAAAAATATGAAAGATTTATTTGAACTTCAACTGGGAAGCATGGCTATTGATGAATATGAAAGGATATTCTTAGAGCTATTGAAGTATGTATCCTTTATCAAGGATGAGACAGTGAATATTCATAGGTAGATAAGTGGGATGCCATCTTTTATCAGTGATAAAACCCAATATGATGATCCCAAGACTCTAGAAGAAACTATAAGGAGATAAAATTTCTTATATGATCAACAAAAAAGAAAACCTACTTTACATAAGGCTTGGATGGACAAGAAGAATTTCAAGAAGGAACATAGGCAGAAGGGAAACAAGACTCCATTTTTCAAAAATAGTCCTCAAGGACAACCTTATTTTAGAGAGAATAGAATGGTTGATGTAGGTGGGAAAATTCCAAGGAAATCACCCATTCAATGTTGGGGATGTAAAGGAGACCACAAGTATAGATATTGTCCTCACAAAAATGACAAGGTGAGAGTTTTCCACAATGTATAGCCCTATGAGGATGTACAACAAGTCTCAACTAGTTATGAGGATGTTCCAGACCTATCCCTCATCGGGAAGGTGAGGAAGGGACAAAAGAAAGGATCTAGAAAGGATTAAAATAAGAAATAAGACTCAATATATTCTAACTAGCAGAAGAATAATTTGATCCATATAAAATATTTCAACTGCAACAATCATGGCCATTATTCTTCTTATTTTCTTGAGAAGAAGGGAAAGGGTAAGAAACAACAAGAAGTAGAGTTTGTAGGAAGTATTAAAGCTTCATGTGTGGATGAGTTGACTTCTAGGATTGATGTAACAAACTTTTCCATGGTTTTGTGCCTTTCCACCAACACAATTTCAAGTGTTGGATGGTATGTGGATAGTGGAGCTTCGAGATATATGACTTATGATATAAATATCTCGAACATGTTCCAATAACAAGAGGGAGTAATTTGTGTGGCGTTGGGTGGTGATGCCAAATATCATGTTAAGGGATTGGGCTCCATGTATTTCCATAAGCCTTTAGGTGATGCTATTGAGTTATATAATATCTTGTACGTTCCTGATTTAACAAAGATTTTGTTTTCAATTTATTGCATCACATTTATAGTGTTTTGTTAGGTTTGATGGTCAATAAGTCAACATTAGAGACAACAACAAGCTATTCAAAAATCCAATTGACCAAGTATGGGAAGATTCCATGATGGATGAGGGTTTCTTTATCCTTGATGAGACTCTTACTCTAGAGAATTTCTCTAGACTTGAGGAGACAATTAAAAAACCATATGTGAAATCAATGATTGATTCCTTGACTGCAATTAATGAGAGTATGTAAGATTAACAATATAATTTTGTTACAAAAGGATTCTCTCAACAAGAGGTACTTACTCTTACTCTCCTTGGCTTCTCAACAACATACTAACTACGAATCATTCTCCTTAAATTATTCTACCTGCAATTGTTGTTCTCAATATCGATTTATCTATATAATTTAATACCCATGGGTATTCACAATGCACCTTAGTGCAACCCAATGCTCCTCAGAGCATACAAACATTTCTTCCTTTAATCTAAGTATTGACATCGACAAGGGAACTCCTTATTCATGTTTCTCTTCACAACAACTATTTAAAATTGGCATGTTTCTCCTCCTCTTTCAATTCTTCAAATTCTCCTTACCTAAAAGATCCAAAAAGAATATACAAGCTCTAATACCAATCTAATGTGATGAGTAAATGAGGTAAACCCAAAATTTGTGTAATCTTAAGAGGAGTTTCCAAAGGGAATATATAGTAACCCTTATTGTCAATGTCCGGAACAAGTAGCTCATACACATTACACATTAAATCCAATAAATTATTATATCATTATGGAGACATTTATCCATTGCACAACACCCACTTACAACTAAGGGACAAAATGATCCTCAGATCGTCTCAAATACCCACATACATGAAAATGAATTAATGTCCTCACAATCCCTCATACCATCTTAAATACTTGCAAGCATACAAATGCATTGACATGCTTGTCATCTCAAATACTCACAATGAGATAAATGCACCAGTGTGCCTATAATCCCTCAAACACAACACCCACTCACAATCTATTTATTGAATTATCCTTGGATCATATCCAATACCTATAGAAATGTAATCAATTGGATCATTTGAAATACCTGCATGCATACAAATGGCATGCTTATCATTAAGTTAAAATTATTTAATTGGCATCACAGAAAGAAAATTATTATGATTTTTATTATCTTAGTTACAGGGGCATACCACCTACCTCTGTGGACACCATCATTGGCATAAATACCATGGTATATTGGGGATTATATATTGTGAATAACCAACCCTCAAAACCAATTTGGGACAAGAGAGAAGGAGACTACATAATCATAAAACATACTCCAAGACACCACAAGATAGGTTATCCAAGTATTAGTCTTATGAACTAGCGCCAAGACATAGCACATATTTCAATGTTCCACTAACATGAAAAATGATATATCTAAATGCACATATGTGCCTATAATCCCTTGGGAAAAACACCCACTCACAATCCAATGAATCCCAAAATCATCTCAAATTCTCGTAGGTATACAAATCCACCAAGATGCTTATAATCCCTTCGATCGTCTCAAATACCCACATGGTCACAAATGGCTTACAAATGTATTGATGTCTCTATAATCCCTTGAATCATCTCAAATAACCACACACCATATAATCCCTCAAATCATCTCAACACTTAGAGGAGAGATAGGAAGGCCCATCTAAAATACCCACATGCATACATATGCAATGATGTGTTTATAATTCCTTGTATCGTCTCAAATCCAAGTAAACATAAAAATCCATTGATGTGCTTATAATCCGTCACATCATCTCAAATACTCATAGGCATACAAATGTCCTTCAAGTGCACTATGTCCCTATTGTCCCTCAAATTATCTCATATAATTGCATTAGCATCCCTGTGATTCCTCGAATCATCTCATCCCATAGAGGGGGGAAGGCACATCTCAAATACTCACAAATCATATGAATGCATAGATGGAGGAAAACACTACATCACAACCAATCAACCATTATGTTAGTAAGGAGGGAAGAAAAAGGCTCTTTAAAACACTCACATTAGCATATCTTTATTTATTGAAACTTATACATTGTCGTTCACTAATAAACCTTTGAAACTTATACATTGTCATTCACTAATAAACCTCCTTTGAAACTTATACATTGTCATTCACTAATAAACCTATTCGAGAGAACTACAAAATAAGTGTCCTATAATTATTATCCATATATGTAAGCACATAAATAAATAAAAAATAAACAAAATACGTTTCCCTCTAATTATTATCCCTATATGTAAGCACATAAATAAATAAAAAAGAAAAAACCAAGAAATCACGCATCCTAGGATGACAAATGATACCCAATGAGGTTGAGCATGAGGTCGAGCTATCATCGTGATGTGAGTCATATTCAAACTAGTTAGAACTTTCAAATTTTCAGAAACGATAAGAGACGTGGAGAAATGGATAAAGTGGAAGGTGGGACTCGAATATTTCTAGCAAAAGTGGATCAAGACTTTGTTGGAGACTGACCGGATTTATCCGTTACCTTTCTTGGAAGGGAATCAAGCTCCTTTAACGGTCGAGAAGGGGAAGAATTTATGTCTGAATTTTCATTGCACTTATTTGTTTGTCTCTGTGTATTTGTTTTTCTATATTTTAGCTTTTTTGAATCGGCTCCTTTGCTTTTTTGTATCGGCTACTTTAACGATCGCTATATTTTATCTTTTTTGAAAGGGAATCAAGCTTTTTTGTATAGGATCCTTTGCCTTTTTTATCGGATCCTTTAACGGTCGAGGAGGGGCGGAATTTATATATATCATTGTAGTTGTTTCTTCACATCCTCCTCCCCTGTAATTTGCAGAATCCGTTTCTGAGGTTGTATATGTGTATCCGTTTCTGTGTATATGTGTGTATCCATTTCTGTGTCTCTTATCTGTTTATCTGTGTGTATATGTGTATCTGTTTCTGTGTCTCTTATCTGTGTATCTGTTTCTGTGTCTCTTATCTGTGTATTTGTTTTTCTATCTATGTGTGTTTCTGAGGAGGTTGGATGTTCTTTGAATTTGAATGGATATCAAGGTTTAAATGATTGAAGAAAGGACGTTGCATCAGGAACGCCCACTACAGTGACAGGTATGGCTCTGTATGCCTCTTTAATGGCTTTCTGTATGCCTCTTTAATAGATAAATTAAGTTTGTTCATATTTAACCAAATCTAGTCTCAATCATGAGTATGATGTCGTTCCTATTCGGGCAGGTTGGTCGTGAATAGATGCAGTTGAGTGCAATGAGAAGACAAGCCCTTGGGTCAGTCACACTCAGATGACCCGGCCCATGGACGGTATGTCTCTATATCCCTTTTTAATATACGGTTATTAGATTCATGCTTTTCTTGTTTTGGTCTTTATTTATTTTTAACAGAGTGCAGTCCAGTATTTCTTTCTCAATGAGTCTCAATCACCTCACCTATGGTTTTTCTTGTCTTTCTCTCCTCCCTCAATGAGTTTCAGTTTCAGTCACGACTTTTCATCAATACAGAGAAATGAGTTTCAGGAATATCCATCCCATGCCAGAAATCCTTAAATATGATTTACTACCCATCCATCACAATGCCAAAAATTTACTACCCGAGTCCTTATCTGTCTCAGAAGAACTCCCTCAAAGAGTTTCAGTCATGGCTGTCCATCAATATATCCACCCCATACCAGAAATCCTGAAATAAGACTCCATCCCAGTCCACTCCACAATGCCAAAAATTACATCTGACATTTAGGTCCTGAGTCGTTATCTGTCTGAGAAGAACTAATATTAGATAGAATGAAATGGGTATTATAATAACCTGCAATTACAGAGTATAATATGAAGTTGCACTAAATTTTACAACAGAAATATTTGCAAATGAAAGCACAAAATAATAGGCACACCCTGTGCCATAGTTAATTAAGACAGAATAAATGAGAAATCAATCATAGAATCTCCACAGGCTGTAGAGATCCTCATGGATATCGGAGCCAAATCATGCGATCGTGATGCATAGCAACCATGAAATCTCCTACATTACAACCATTGCCATTAGTATTACTGGTATTAGCCATTGTTCCAGTACCAACAATACAGCCCTTAAGTTCAAGTTCAGTTATATAATTATATTCATATTTAATTTGAAATATTTCAAGTTCAGTTTTATGTATGCGTCTTTTGCAAAGATTAATTTAGTTTGGAATGTTTTTTATTAAAATATTTTATTTTCTCACATAAATGTTATAATTTTTTTAATTAATTGATATATGATTTGTTAAATATAAATTATTAAATTAATTATCAAAGATATGTAATTTTTCAAAAATATCAATTAAAAAAAAGCATTATTATTAAATTTATATTCTTTTAGTATTTAGAATAACATTTAAATTCTTTTAATATTTAAACAAAAATACATTTATTATATTTATTTTATTTTTCTTTCTTTTCCGTATCAATCAGGCAGCTTTTAAACCATGTTTTAAGTGATATAAAATATATTTAGAATATTTTTTAAATAAAAACATATTTATTATATTTATTTTGTTTTCTTTATCTTTTCATATTAATCAAGCATCTTTTAAACTATGTTTTAATTGATATACAATGGTATTTAAAAAAAAAAAATACATTTATTTTATTTTATTTTTTTCCGTATCAATCCAGCATCTTTTAAACCATGTTTTAAGTGATATAAAATATGTTTAAAATCATATTTAAATAAAAATGCATTTATTATATTTATTTTGTTTTTCTTTTTTTTTTATATGCATCCAGCATCTTTCAAAACATGTTTTAAGTAATATATATTTTTTTTGTTTTTCTTTCTTTTCCTATCAATCAAGCATCTTTCAAAAACATGTTGTAAGTAATATATAATAGTAATTGTATAATATATTATTTTCATATGGAAATATTTACTTTCTCACTATCTCATATAATAAATATGTACATTTGAAGCACATTTTAGATAAAATGAGAATTTTGTAAAAGAAAAGACTAATATGTATATTATTTTTAATATAAATCATTATTTCTTAGGGAAGGATATTAAATCGGTCCAAATGCTCTATAGGGTGGGTACTATTACTCTATTGTCTTCAGAGTCATTTCATTTCTTGTAATGTTGTATGCAGTTGTACTCATTTGTTTTCATACAAATTAGTTTCATAATTTTTTCAATACATGAATAAATTTTATCATAT
>ML793644.1:65399-79071 GCA_009831015.1 Picea engelmannii | reverse complement strand
TATTATTGACCTATCACGTGAAGACACATGGAGAAATTTTTACTGCTCCCTCACTACACTCCTCCCTCACTCTACATTCCCTCCCTTATTTCTCCTTCCTCAGTGCTCACCTCCCTCCCTCCTTCCACACTCTCTTCCCTCTCCCATTTCTCCAACACTTAACCATATTTCCTAAGATTTTACTCATGCAACCACATTATGACACATGGAAACGCATTATTTCTTTCACATGGTATCCAATGAGAATGATACACATGGAAACCTATGGAGGGATGACACATGGTATACATATGGCACAACACAACTTGTAACATGTGGCAACAAATGGTGATATAAAATATGGCATATTATTGACCTTTCACGTATTATTGACCTATCATGCGAAGACACATGGAGAAATTTGTACTGCTAACTCATCATGTTGGTTGGGCATGAGGTCGAAGTTGACGAAGACACTCATCATGTTGGATGGGCATGAGGTGGAAGTTGACGAAGACACTCATCATGTTGGATGAGCATGAGGTGGAAGTTGACGAAGACGCATGGATAAATTTGTATTGCTAACTTATCATATTAGCTAGGCATGAGGTGGAAGTTGATTGGGAATTTAAAATAATAATTAATTTATCAATTTCTAAGGGAAGGTCAAATTCTAAAGTCTCCAAAGTCTCTTCTTTGTCTCCTCTTAACTCAAATTAGGTGGATGATACACCTTTTTTATATATACCATTAATTCTCCAAGAGTCACATGCATGTGGGATTAACCTTTTATAAACAAAATTCAAATTTTTAAAGGATGGAGGTGAATTAAAATCAAGGGCCCAGATTGCTCGGTGAAGATCGATGAACTGTTATTGAGTGTTAATCCTCTGAAGGCCATATCTTGAGATCCGAGAGTCATACTTGGGAAAACGTTATCTTGCTCGAAAGGTAATTCAATGAGGAATATGATGGAATAGGTTTTAAGGGATGAAATTGGCCATGTTTCTCTCATAAATTGAAAGAACAATCATCTTTATCTTTATGGTTTGATGATAGATATGCTTGGAACCCCAACTTCTCGAGGTCATATCTTGAGTTTTAGAACTCCAAATTGTGCTCAAGAGGACTCTTTGGAAAGTAGAAACAATGAATATTGCATATAAAATGTTTTCAATGGATTAAAAGGAAAATATGTTACTCGTAAAATTAAAACATAGTCCTCTTTTGTTAAAGGCGGGTAAATTGAAAGATTGAAAATACAGTTAATTAAAAAACCTTTATTAAAAGAATAAGTGGGCCCTACTTGGAGATAAGAATTTCAATGACAAAATTTATTAATGAGAATAAAATGAAACATTAGTTAAAGGTGTTTTACTTGAAAAGGATTCATGGAAATTTCTAGAAAGGAAAACCATAACTACTTCAAGAACATTGAAAGAAACTTTTAAAAGGACAAAAGAAGGAATTATCAAGAGGTTGGAAGTCAGAAGTTTATACAATGATGAAGAGTCTGCAAGAAGAAAAGATCTATATTTCTCATATTAATTGGACTGGCCTGCTAAATCTTGTCTCTCTACATCTTCTTCTCTTCTGTTTCTTTCAATCAAATCTTTCATGTATTTTTAGAAAAACATGAAGATTTGGGTCTGAGCAATTCTTTCTCAAAAGTATTAAGTCATCTTGTAAACTTTTATGTGCAGAGGAACAAGATACCTCGTTGTAAAAAGGAAATTGTAGTTTAATCAGAGTTTATCAATTTTTCATTGAGATTGTTGAGGCTGTTGAGACAACTTTATTTTTCTAAGAGGGTTAAATTTATTACATGTGGGATATTATTATTGATTCCTCTACATAGAGGTATTATGTGGCATAAATTTAATCACCTCTCAAGACTTGATATTTTGAGTGTGATATGTTTAAAGTGTTCCTATCATATTCTTTATTGAGTTTTGATGATGCACTCTTCTAACGTTCTTTGATGACATGTCCATCTTTGTTTTTTCAATTCCTATTACAAAGTCATAGAAGATTCAAGGTTCAATTTATCTTACAAGAAATAAATAATGTCGTTTGAATGGAGACTCCAAAACCTTGTTGTAATATTCCAGATATAAAATAGTATGCAAAACATAAATAATTATCTAGAAATGGAAGATAAACAACGATATAACTAGAACAATACCACAATAATACCAAAATAATACCAGAATAACACCAGAAAGAGCACTTTGATTACTGAGAGAAATGTTCATTTGCCTCTTCGAGGGGTCAACCTCTAGCAGAGCATATCTCTATTACAATAATATCCAAGACAAAACTTCTCATACCCACAACTTCTATTTATACTAAATATGTCTATCAAAAGAACAATCTACCTATTCTAAATATGTCTATCAAAGGTCTTCTCACATTTGACTTATTCTTCCTTATTGATAGGACTTATTAATATTGACCTTTATTACATGGAAATATATTATTCTACCTACATGATGGGTTAGGTCCCTAACATGTCCTCCCCCATAAAAGAAACCTTGTCCTCAAGGCTTGACATGAGGAAATTGTTGTAGAATGGTAGTTAGTTCACAAGTGGCATCTATTGGAATTGTATCTTTCCACTGGACTAAAACTTTCTTGATGGTTCGTCGAAACAGACGATGCTCAAGCTGTTCCAAAACTGCTTGTGGATATAGCCAAATGGATCCTTCTTCATCCAACTCAGGAAGGTTGTTTTGAGTTTGGCACTTAGTTCCAATCACCTTCTTTAAGCAGGAAACATGAAAAACAAGATGGAGCTTAGAATGACTGGGAAAAGCTAACTGATAGGCCACCTGTCCCACATGCTTGAAAATGATATAAGGACGATAAAATTTGGGTGTCAGTTTCTAACAATGGTCAGACTTGAGGTAATTTTTCCTGTAAGTTTGTGGTTGAATAAAAACCTGATATCATTCTACAAATTGACGTTCAGAGTGACCTTGATCTTCTTGTTTCTTCATGTGATTCTAGGCCATGACCAAATTCTCTTTGAGGGTATAGAGAATATCCTCTTGCACTATAAGCATTTCATCAACTACCTGGACCTTCGAGACACCTGAAAAGGATGAGAGAATTGAAGGTGGATTTTTTCCATATATTACTTCAAAAGGAGTCATGCTGGTAGTTGTATGGTAATAATTGTTGTACCACCATTCAGCTAGTGGTAACCATTGAACCCACTGATTTTTCCATTCTAATGCAAAACACCTCAAATATGTTTCCAAACACTTGTTCACAACTTCAGTTTGAGAATCATTATGGGGATGATAAGTTGTGCTGAGATGCAATTGGATTTCTTGTAGCTTCAACAGTTCTTGCCAAAAATTGTTGGTGAAAGTTGGGTCGCGATCAAAAACAATAGAATGGGGCATGCCATGAAGATTGAAGACATAATCCATGAAACACTGAGCTAGAGTGGAGGTTGTAAATGGGTGTTGAAGAGCACATAAATGAGCATACTTGGAAAGACAATCAACTACCACCATGATGAACGATTTATTTCCCAATTTAAGTAAGCCTACAATAAAATCCATAGATATATCCCGCCAAATAACAAGTGGAATCAGAAGTGGTTGTAGTGTGCCAGGATATTTGACTGTTTCTCCCTTGCTATGTTGACAAACATCACATTCAGCCACAAAATTTTGAACATCCTATTTCATACCATCCAAGAAAAAAGAACGTTTGACCCAGTCATAGGTTTTGGTAAACCCAGAGTGTCGAGTGGTGGGTGTAGCATAAAGCTCAGAAAGTACCGTGGATTTAAGTTTTGAATGTTTACTTAAATACAAACAACCTTTGTATTGAAGGTCATCATTGAGCCAAGAGTAACCTAGGGAGGCTGTACAATTAGCTTGAAATTGTTGTATCAAATGAAAACTTTTGGGATAATGTAGCCATTCCTGGAAAACAACTTGGAGCCAATCTGGTACAATGAAGGAGAGAGAAAAAAGGGACCCTTCATCTTCATATTTTCTGGAAAGTGCATCACCAACTATATTGTCTTTTCCTTTCTTGTAAATGATCTCATAATCATATCAAAAGAGCTTAGTCACTCATTTTTGTTGCTCTGGGAAGGAAAGGCATTGGTCCATAAAATACTTGAGGCTTTGATGATCTGTATTAATTTGGAATTGTTTCCCCAATAGATAAGGGAGCCAAAGATCTAAGACATGCAGAATATCCAACATTTCCTTTTCATATATTCATTTTCCCAAATGTCACTCTGATAGTTGTTTGTTGGCAAAGGCCAAAGGTCGACCCTTTTGCATAAGGACAGCACCAATTCCTTTTTCGGAAGCATCACATTCCAGGACAAAGGTCTTTGTGAAATCAGGAAGGGATAGGACTGGAGTGGTGCACATGACCATATTCAAGGTTTGAAAAGCCTGAGTAGTTGTTGGAATCCAAGTGAAAGAATTTGTTTTAAGGAGAGAAATGAGAGGTGCCACGTATTTCCATAATTATTAGCAAACTTGCGATAATAACCTGTTAAACCCAAAAATCCACGAAATCTTTTGAGAGTCTTTGGGTGAGGCCAATATTGCATAGCTTCAATATTTTTAGGATCCACCCTGACACCAACCTTGCCAACAATATGACCCAAGTACTAGACTTTCAAGGTGCCAAAAGAACATTTAGATTGTTTGCGTAAACGTTGGTGCTGAGAGAGTAGATGGAGAAGTCGATCCACATGAGCTAGATGGGTTATCCAAGTTTTACTATAGATGAGGATATCATCAAATAAAACTAAGACAAAATGATGGATAAAAGGATGGAAGACATGATTCATGAGGCTTTGGAAAGTGGAGGGAGCATTACACAAGCCAAAGGGCATTACCAAAAACTCATAGTGGCCCTCATAAGTTCTAAATGTAGTCTTAGGAATGTCTACCTCTTTCATACGGATCTGGTGATAGCCAAAATGAAGATCAAGTTTAGTAAAGAACTAGGGACCACTCAATTCATCCAAGAGGTCATCAATGACAAGAATGGGAAAATTGTCTTTAATGGTGAGTTTGTTGAGGGCGCTAAAGTCAGGACACATCCACCAAGAACCTTATTTCTTAAGGACCATGACTAGAGGAAAAGAGTAGGGGACCGTACTAGGGCGGATAACACCTACGTTGAGGAATTCTTGAACAATTTTCTCAATTTTATTTTTTTGGGAAAATGGATGAAAATAAGGACAGATATTGGGAGGAAGGATTCCTAGGACAAGGGGAATGGAATGATCATGAACACCATGGGAAGGAGGGTTTCCCTAGTGAGTGGAAAAAAAACACTTGATGTTTAGAGAGGATGGATTGGAGGTCCTGCAGCACAGAGGGTGTCTCAGTGGCTTGTATGACATTGAGTTGGGAAATAATGCCAGAATGACCTTTTTTTAGCATCTTTTCCATGAGATGGGAACTGATGATCTCCTTGGAACCAACGTTGATGGCTTGGAACTTATATTGTTGGCCCTCTTGGTTGAATTGCATGGTTAATTCCTTAAAATCCATGAGAATGGGACCCAAAGTCCTTATCCATTTTTCACCCAACACAATGTCACAACCACCCATGTTGATAGAAAACATATGAGATTTCATGTGGTACTCACCGATTTGGATATGCACATTTTCACAACGTACTCCACAATTCATGGACCCACCATTGGTAATCATGATTTGAAAATTATTGACGACACTAATATAGCAATTAGTTTCTTGGGAAATGAAGTGATGAATGAAGCTATGGGTGCTTCCACTATAAACAAGAATGATGACTTTCCTATACTTAATGTAACCAATTAGCTTGAGGGTTTGGGGAGAACAGAAGCCAGTGAGAGAATTTAGGGAAATGACTGGTTCTACTTCAGGAGGGTCTGAGGGAAGGGTCATGTCAGTGGGTTCAGGTGACACGGAAGCAAGGGGAGCATCAACATCATCTTATGAAACATCATCCGAGATGTCCATAAAAATACTGTGTTCCTTACACTTGTTCCTAGGAAAATATTTTTCATCACAATTATAACAAAGGCCTTTGAGTTTTCGCTCACCGATTTTAGCCCTGGTCAATTTCTGGATATTTAGTGGAGTAGAAGGAGGAGTGGCAGTGACTAATTTAGGGCAAGGAATAAAGGAGGGTTTTCGATTTTGAGAAGAGACAACATGTTGTTCCTCCTTATCTCCTTTAGTATAATCCACCCAACTTTGAGGCCAAGCCATGAGGACACGGGCACGAATCTTAACCTTGAGGCCATTGATAAAACATTCTCAGAAAAAAGCATCATAAATGCCCTCTATACGAAAACCCAATCGCTCAAGATCGGTTATAAAGTCTTCCACTGTGACATATTTTTTCAACTTTGTCAAACAACCTAAATGGTTGGTTTCAGTGTCAAAGCATTCATAAAGCTCTGCCACAAAGTGTGTCCAAGCCACATACCCTTAGCGGAAGTTTTTTCTCCATTGCCACCATTGCCAATGTTATTGATCTATATGGAGAACACCATACCAGAGTTTGGCCAAATCATCCATAATGTCATACAAAGAGAAATAATTTTCCATTTGAGTTACCCAGCCAGTGGGATCTTAACCATCAAATTTGGTCACATCCACATGCAGAAGGCATAGGCCATGCTGAAGGTGATGGGGATGAAAGTTATGGGAATGAGAGGAAGTTTCACCTTTGGATTGCAAAGGTGGGTCAAATGAGGGATGATATACATGGATATGCATCTTGACGCAAATCATCGTAGTGAAGGATTCAAGCTGGGTAGAAATGTATTGTTTGAGGTCTTGTTTGAGGTCCTCTATTTTGGCATTGATGGAGGAATGCATGTTTTTATTGATGGTGGAAATATTGGCACTGATTTGTCTCACTTCATATTCGGTTTCTGTGAAATTAGAGTGCAAGGAATTGAAGAAATCTTCCAAGTCTTGGCTACGGGTGTGGGCCATGATGAAGATGCAACATGAAAAGGGGTAGGTGGGACCACACAGAAAATGGGTTATGGGTGAAGTGTATAACAACGATTAGGGCAACGAGTTGAATCCAATGACGTAAATCTTAAATAAAGGTGTTGAAAAGGGGTTGGGTCCATGAGAAAAAAAAATTGCTAAAAAATGATAGGTATGGTTGTGATAAGTGCGAAGAGAGACATCCAACAAGATAGGTCTCAAATAATGGTGCCAACAATATCCATACTTTGTTTTTTATGCCTGCGGAGTTATACTCTGATCTGAAGAATATTGCAGTGATGAAATGCCCAAATTTTTAACAGGAAGAAATGTGTAGTAATTTCATAACCCAAATGCAGGAGACACAATTGCACAGCAATAGATCTTATATGTTTTGTTTTTGTTTCCGTCCCAAGGGTTAGGGTATTCAAGAGTTCTACAAACAATGGTTTTCCCTGTGTTATAGCTCTCTGATATACGTGCAGGGTCCAAAATTAGTACTCAACCCAATATCTCAGGGCACCAACGAAGGAGGATAGACCATGCCCTTAACGGTACTACCCGACTACCCAGGTACTAGAGATTATCTTCCCAAGTGTTGATATTGGTGGCACTATAGCAGTGAGGTGGTCGATTAGTTTATCTATGGAGGGCTTCAATATATCTAGGTCAATCTATATACAGGTGTTGTTTTATGCGCTACCACTCGAAAGGGTACCAACACGGGTTACACGGGTGGCCAACAGATGTGCGCTTAAGTACCACTTGTATTTCCTGTGTGTATGAATCCCCAGTCATGGGTTTGTGCACATAACAACAGATCTGTGTAGCTTAAAGATGTCGGAATATGTCTCTACCTTGACAAAAAAATTAACTGAGAATTTTTTGTCAAGGAAGGTGCTCTGATACCACTTGTAATATTCCATATATAAAATATTATGCATAACAGAAATAATTATCTAGAAATGGTAGATAAACAATGATATAATGAGAACAACACCACAATAATACCAGAATAACACCAGAAAGAGCACTTTGATTACTGAGAGCAATGTTCACTTGCCTCTTCAAGGGGGAAACCTCCAGCAGAGAAAATCTCTATCACAATAATATGCAAGACAAAACTTCTCATATCCTTGACTCCTATTTATACTAAATATATCTATCAAAAGAAAAATCTAGAAAAATATCATTCTAGAAGTGGAAGATTCTATTAGGTCTTCTTACATTTGACTTATTCTTCCTTATTGCTAGGCCTTATTAATATTGACATTAATTACATGGAAATATATTATTATACCTACGTGAGGGGTTAGGTCCCTAACACTTGTAGACACAAATCTCTGTTGATACACTTTATCTTATATTTTCTTCAAATGATCTGATGTGTATCTGTATCCCCGTATATAAAAGTTTTACATTTTTATATATTAGATTTCTTGGAAGATCTCTCGGGGTTTTCTCTTTAGCATTCACTCTTTACATTTATTGCAAAACCATACAAAGAATCTTCCAATATTTCATCCAAAGAGGTGTACCACCTCTCTAAGAACATAGGGGGATTCATTTCCTTGTGATTTTGACCTTAAGGCCGTAAAATAGTATTTTAGATCAACATATGGGTATAGGTGGGGAAGTGTATCACAACGATCAGGGCAATGAGTTGAATCCAATTAGGTAAATCCTAAATAAGGGTGTTGAAAAGGTGTTGGGTCCACGAGAATTTTTTTTTTGCTGAAAAATGATAGGTATGACTGCGATAAGGGAGAAGAGAGACATCCAACAAGATAGGTCTCAAATAATGGTGCCAACAGGATCCATACTTTTGTTTTTACTCCTGTGGAGTTATACTCTGATATGAAGAATATTGCAGTGATGAAATGCCCAAATTCTTAACAGGAAGAAATGTGTAGCAATTTCACAACCCGAATGTAGGAGACACAATTGTGTGACAATAGATCTTATATGTTTTGTTTTTTTTTCCATCCCAAGGGATAGGGTATTCAATGGTTCTAAAAACAAGGGTTTTCCCTGTGTTATATCTCTTTGATATACATGCAGGGTCCAACAGTAGTACTCGGCCCAATATCTCAGGGCACCAACGAAGGAGGCTAGACCATGCCCTTAACCGTACTACCCGACTACCCAGGTACTAGAGATTATCTTCCCAAGTGTTGATATTGGTGGAACTATAGCAGTGAGGTGTCTGATCGGTTTATCTATGGAGGGCATCAAGATATCTAGGTCAATATGTATACAGGTGTTGTTTGATGCGCTACCACTCGAAAGGGTACCAACATGGGTTACACGGGTGGCCAACAGATGTACGCTTAAGTAACACTTTTATTTCCTGTGTGTATGAATCCCAAGTCATGGGTTTATGCGCGTAACAACAGATCTTTGTAGCTTAAAGATGTCGGAATATGTCTCTACCTTGAAAAACAAATTAACCCACAATTTTTTGTTTAGGAAGGTGCTCTGATACCACTTGTAATATTCCATGTATAAAATAGTATGCAGAACAAAAATAATTAGTTATAAATGGTAGATAAACAATGATATAACGAGAACAACACCACAATAATACCAAAATAATACCAGAATAACACCAGAAAGAGAAATTTGATTATTGAGAGCAATGTTCACTTTCCTCTTTGAGGGGGTCACCTCTAGCAGAGCAGAGCTCTATTACAATAATATCCAAGACAAAACTTTTCATACCCTTGAATTCTATTTATACTAAATATATCTATCAAAAGAAAAATCTAGAGGAAGATTATTCTAGAATTGGAAGCTTCTATTAGGTCTTCTTATATTTGACTTATTCTTCCTTATTGCTAGGCCTTATTAACATTGACATTTATTACATGGAAATATATTATTCTACCTATGTGAGGGGTTAGGTTCCTAACACTTGTAGACACAAATATTTGTTGATACACTTTATCTTATATTTTCTTCAAATGATCTGATGTGTATCTGTATCCCTGTATATAAAGGTTTTACATTTCTATATATTATATTTCTTGGAATATATCTCGAGGGTTTCTCTTTAGCATTCACCCTTTACATTCATTGCAAAAACATACAAAGAATCTTCCAATATTTCATCCAAAGAGGTGTACCACCTCTCTAAAAACATAGGGGGATTCATTTCCTCATGAGGTTGACCTTAAGGCCCTAAAATAGTCTTTTAGATCAACATATGGCTATAGGCGGGGAAATCCAAGAGGAATTGTTTTTCATATTTTATCCTCTTAGTGTCACAAAGGTGACAGATTCTCTCATCCCATGGTGTTTGGGGAGTTTTCGAATGCCCAATTTCACTATAATGTTTCTCACGTTTAAATAGTTGTGAAATTTAAAATTTAAAGTTAAAAATGTGCTATTAATAATTAGATTATAATTTTTATTTGTAAACATAAATTTAAAATAAAAATAAATATAAAATAGTAATAATACACACACACACACACACACACCCTATCCTCATCCCTCACATACACAAGCTATTCAATTTAGCAATCAAGCAGGGATTCCCTAAACCTTGGACACAAATCCTCATTGCTCCTATTTTTAAAAATGGCAATATAAACATTCCCTCTAAAACAAGACCATTATGATTAGCCTGATTTTAGCCAAGATTTATGAAATTATTTTGGAAAAGAAGATTAGCCTTTGGCTAGAAAGTCATGGTAAAAGAGCTAAAGGTTAGGCCAAGTTTAGGAGATATCATTCAATTGTGGACGATCTGGTTACCTTTAATATCATTACAGAGGAGTTATGCAATACTAAATCCAATCTTTTTTGTTGTTTTGTTGACTTTAGAAAATATTTTGACATGGTTCCTAGAAAAAAACTTTGGAATAGGTTAGAAGAGATAAAATTTCCTTTCGAGTTGAGGGTTGTTGCAATAAGGTTGTATGAGCACGTTATTTCCAAGTTTAAGAAAACTGAGGGTTGGTCAAGAGAGATTAACTACATTATTGGAGTCAAGAAAGGTTGTCCCTTGTCCCCTACCATTTTTGACATATACATTGACAAGTTAGAATATTGCTTGGAAGAAGAAGGATGTGCCAACCCTACTCTCATAGGTATAGTCATCAATCTTCTTATTTATGTTGATGATATAGTTCTTATGTCAAGGATCCCCCACGATCTTGAAAACCAACTAAGAATCCTCAAGGATGTTTTCTCCAATATGGGTATGACTGTTAATACTGACAAGACGAAGGTCATGATTATTAAATCCAATAATATCACTTATGATACCTTTGTATATGAAAACAACAACTTGGAGGAGGATACTTCATAAAAATATCTTGGAATCCATATTCACCACAACCTCAACTTGAATTATAAAATTGAGAAAAGGATTATTGGGGGATGGAAAGCTTATTATGGTGTTGAAAACAATTGTAAATCAACTGATCTTTGGATATGTGATAAGAAGAAACTCCTCTTTGAGACTCTTGTTATAATTATTATTATATATGGATGTAAATTCTGGGGATGTGGTATCTCTCATGAATACTAGAGAAAGATAGAGAATATCCAAAAAAAAATTATAACCTATAATATCAAAATTAAAGGAAATACACCCTATTCTATCCTCCTATTAGAGGAAAGTCTTTCCCCCATTGAGAGCGTGGCTATCACTAGATGCCTAATGTATAAGAACAAGTTAAACAACATGGAAGACAAGAGGCTTCCTAAAATTGCTTCAAAATACAATCGTAACCACCTTCAACTCAAGTGAGGATGGCATAAAGATGCCCATTATTGGCTAAGCTATTTGGAAATCATGGAAGACACCATTTTGCAGAATTAGGATACTATTAAAAATATCATTAAATCAAAATTTAAGGAGAAAACATGGTGTGATAAAGAGTTAGAGGGAAAAATAAAATTAAGGTATTATAAGGATGTAATCAACCATAATCTAGAAGATCAAAAGTATGCCTCTATTTTGACAAGTGTAAATAAAAAAATAATCCTCTCTAAGATAAGAAAAAAATCTCACAAGCTCCATAGTGAAATTGGGCATTGGTCAATTCCTAAAAGGACATGGGGTGAAAGAGTGTGTCACCTTTGTGACACTAATAAGGTTGAAGATTAAAATCACTTTCTCTTAGATTGTCCAGCCTATACCCAAATTAGATCTCAATTTCAAAATATTTGTCACACTACCAACCTTCCTAACCTTTTAACTCAACAAAATTATGGTGATGTTGTAAATCTTCTCTTAATGCTTTTCGAGCATGGAAACAAAATTATAAAGATATGCAAGTAATCCCTTACCCTCTTGAGGTTTGATAGACCTCTCAGTGGACGTTCCTCATCATCAAATTAGAAAGGAAAAAATGCTCAACACTCTCAAATAAATTAATATATTATATAAATAATATTGTTACTAAAATGATGGATACAACATAGTGTTAATGCACGAGATCCAATTAGAAATCCATAGTTAAACATGATCTTTCTAAAGTATTACTGAGATGAGTGACCACCCAAGAAGTCCTAGTTCTTTTTCTGTCCATTGGATGTAGCTTGGGTGGTTGGGAGGAATGGTTGTTACCATCCCCACCCAGGTTCAATTCCTTGTAAGTGACATGTGATGTCCTTAAATAGGTCTATATGATGTTCTTGTTGTTGAGACCCCAATATTCTAAAAATTCTCGGTCTCCCCATGTCCTCTCCTGGATTTCGACGAGGGAGGAGAGCTTTAGCGAACCACATATAAAAATAATAATAAATACTGTTAATAAAATTATTAAAAAATAGATTTTTTGTTAAATAAATTAATTTGTTAAAATATTAAAATATTTATTTATGTATGTATCTATAATCTCATTAAATAAATATTTTTACTAATTCAAAGACAATGAAATTTTATTTTACGTAAAAAAAATTATATAATAATAATAATAAAACAAATTTTCTAAGTTAAATGAGTTTCCACTTTTTTAAAATAATAAAATTTCAAATCTCAAACAAAATAATATATTTAAATAAATATTTTTACTAATTCACAAATAATATAATTTTATTTCACATAATAATAATAATAATCTATTTTTAAGGTCACGACCAAGCTAGACACCAAATTGGTGTATGAGACCCCCTTTCGACCAACTATTTTATTGGTAAATTCTATAGAGGTATACATACATTGGCAATATTTAAATGATTTGAACTTGTTACCTCTTAGAAGGAAATACATGTTCCTAAAATAAAATAATCACTAAATACATAAAATCCAATCTTAAAATTTATATCTCTACTACCATAAATATAATTAACAAACATGAATTAAAGAATATCATTATATGATTTTTAATATATTTTTATAATTTATTAAAATTTTAATAAATTAATTTATTCCTATAATTTCATTAAATAAATATTTTTATTAATCCACAAATAATATAATTTTATTTCACGTATTAAATTTATATAATAATAATAAAACATGTTTCTTTCAGGTTAAAAGAGTTTGCACTTTCTTGTTAGTAGCTAAAATCTTAAAATCTAAAAACTAAGAGAAACTCTCAAACAAATTACTATATTATATTGATAAATAATATTTACTTATTGAATCCCTAAGAGATAGAGTGATTGGGACTACAAGATATATGTGTTTTTAAGAAAGCACTCACCACTGAATCTCTTAGGATTTTCCTTACCCGTGATAGTCCATGGAGAAA
>ML793644.1:39541-58321 GCA_009831015.1 Picea engelmannii | reverse complement strand
GTCTAGAAGAACTCTCTTCAATCTGACCAAGGTTTTGTTGAGGCTGGCATTGCTGAACTGTGCCTCCATGTTTAATTTTTTTATTATTATCTCTAAATCTCCAAAAACTTGAAGGTCTTTGACTCCTTTTTCTCTTGCAATAACGCATGCTTTGAGAAGCCCTAGAATCTCAGCTTTATTGTTGGATTCCTGACCTAATCCCCAGCAGAAACAGTCTTTTGAAGACCCATCCGGGGAGTAGATGACCCCCCAGCACCAGCGACACCGGGATTTCCTTTGGACGCCCCATCAAAGAAAATTGTGGTTAAATTTTGAGACCGCCACCAAGACTGGAAAGTGTCATCATCATCTCTTATGCGCCAATCCGGATTGACAGTTTGTGGGGAGAGGAGATACTTACGCGGATAAGGCACAAGGGGGCCTAGCCACCTCTTTTCCTCGGGCAGTAACGAAGGATCCTCTTTAAAATACTATTGTTGGGTCACTTCCAGGAGGAAGGATTTAGCTTTTGCAACTACTTGCAATGGGGAGTGCCACAACTATTTGAAAATCAGCTGATTGCATGCCAACCACAGCCTCCAACATACATATTTGGGAAGCTCTGTCCAGATTTTGCACCAAAGTGATTTGGAAGGGATTCATTGGGGGTAGAAAAGACTCCATGAGCCAAAGAGATCTGCAACAGAATTATGGGGAGGGAATGAAATCTGAAAGTCCTGTAGAATGAGTCCCCATACCTCTTTAGAAAAAATGCAATCCATGAATAGGTGTTGGGTTTTTTCGAAGTTATTTCTGCATAACACGCATCTATGAGGCCCCACTATGTTCCTTTTCTCCAGATTATCTCCCGTTAGAAGTTTATTTTGTACCAGGGTCCAAAAGAAGAAGTTCACTTTTGGTAAGGCTAGAGGTTCCCAAACGTTTTTCTAGAAAGCCAGTGTTTGACTGTTGTTTCGTGAGGCCTGCAAAACTCTATATCCTGTTGCTATGGTGTATACACCGGTTTGGCCCCAACCCTAGATATCTTTCATGGTTCTATTGACAGGGGCGTTGTCCTCCAGAAGATCTACGAGCATGGATTGTTGAAGAGATAACCAAGCTGGGACTCCTTGAAAATCCCATCCTGCCCAATCTCCATGCTGATCCCATTTCGAAAGGTCATATAAGCTGTTAACTCCTGCTCTCTCCATCCAGTCTCTGAGATCTGTTATGTCCACATTATCGGCCAGAGGTTCTCTCCCCATGATGCTATCAAGCCACAGATGAGTACGTTTGTCGTTGCCAGGTATTCTATAGACCATTGTTTTGAAGAAATTGTTGCTTTTGCAGCATAATTTCCACACCTGCGTACAATTTGTTGTGTTATCGTTTTGGAGATTGTTGAGAGATTTGTTGGGCCCGTATTTTGAACACAGAGTAACACTAACTTGGTGTGTGGGCTTGTGGAGCAGCTTCCACAAAATATTTCCTCCCAGCGCTAAATTTATGAGTGCGGGGTCTCTAATTTGCAGCCCACCCTCTGCCATAGATTTTTTTACCACTTCCTAGTTCACCAAATGCATTTTATTTTTGTTTCCCTTCCCTCCTTGCCACAAGAAGTCTCTGAGAAGTTTGGAGATATACTCCATCATGTTTCTTGGTGCGAGAAGAAAAGATGCCTGGAAGATTGGAAGCGCAGACAGTAAGGATTTGATTAAGATAACTTTGCCTCCCTTAGTCAACCAGTAGCCTCCCCACACAGCAATTTTGGATTTAATTTTAGAAATGATATCGTTCCATAGTGATCTTTTGTTGACGCCAGATATGATGGGAAGGCCGAGATACTTAAACCTATCCCATTTTGCTTGGCCTTTGAACCCAAGGAGAGTGGTGATGCCTGTGAGTTCATGCTGGCCTATATTCCAGCTGAAGACTTCACTTTTGCTCTCATTGACTAAAGCTCCCAAAACTCTGCAATAGTTTCTAAGGACTGTGTCAAATGCTTTGGCTATTCTGATGGAGTCTCCCTCGAGGAGAAGGGAATCATCATCAAAGAGTGCATGGTTCAGGGGTTCTGCTCCATTGGAAGGTTTGAGACCCAAAATGTTACCATCTAATCTTTCAGCAGTGAGCTTTCGACTAAGGGAATCAGCCATTAAGATGTATAGGAAAGGGGAGAGAGGGCATCCCTGCCTGATGCCTCTCTGAGCTTGGAAAAAATTGGTTGGGAGACCATTGACTAGAGGGGAAATCCATGGATTGTCAATGCAGGATTTTATTAGCTGAACAAAGTGAGACGAAAAGCCAAAGGAGAGAAGAACATTGTAAAGGAATGAGCGATTAACTCTGTCAAAAGCATTCACCATATCTAATTTTATCAACATACCTTTCTCTTTCCGCTGTTTGCTTGAATGTATTGTCTCCTGAACTTGGATTACATTGTCCAGAATGTGCCTACCTTCCACAAAACCACCTTGAGGACTGGAGATCAATCTTTTTAGCAACGGCTTGATCCGATTTGCTAGTAGTTTATCCAGAAATTTATAGGAAGCGTTACACAACAATATGGGCCTGAATATTGCAAATGAATTAGGGTTGGAGTCTTTGGGGATTAAAGAAAGGTAAGTGGAGTTGGTTCCTCCACCTACCTTGGCTTTTTTCATAAACCCACTTATCATTTTATGGAGATCATCCTTGATAATATGCCAGCAAGATTTATAGAAGTGGATTGTAGGGTCTGCAATGACTGCACTGCTTCTTTTCTTTGTTCGGTAGGAGTAGGGGCTAGTTTCTTTATCCAGTCCTTCAGAGCTATTTTGTAGCTTTCAACTTTTGCTCCCATACATAACTTGAGGATCGAGAGAAGGATTTGGCCCATGCTTCTTTCACTATCACTAAAAAACCATCTCTCTCGATCCATAGAGGGATGAATCGAACAGGAATAGGGCCCAGGTCTTCTTCCTCTTCTAGGAGAAGTTGTATTGGCTTATGATCTGAGGTAAGTTTAGGAAGGATTTTGGTGATGATGATCTTTTTGTTCATCATTATGGAGCTTTTCACCAGGAATCGATCTAATCGAGAAGAAATGTGGTTCGGTCCCACCCTGTTATTGGACCAAGTATAAATGCCTTGGACAGGATTGAAATCTAAAAGATCCCAAAACTGTGTGAGCTCCTCCACCTTGGCCAGCATGGGGTCTCTAATGCTGGAGCCCCCCCTCTTCTCTTTTGCTTTCATTACAATATTAAGATCCCCGGCTATGATGATATTGTTGGGAGAAGTCTCCTCTAAAAAGGCAGAGAGAGAATTCCAACATTCTCGTTTTTCAGAGTAGGAAACAGGTACATAAAGATTGAAGAGAGATATGGACAACTTACTTGAATTGTGATTCAGTTCCATGAATATCCAGTGCTGGGTTTCATGATGCTTATTCAGTTGGAATAGGTCTTCAGTCCAAAGAGTTTCCAACCCTCTAGAGGTTCCCCTTGAACTGACTGCTTTGCCTAATCTTTTATTCCACTTTGAAACACTGATCTCTAGAAGGGCTTGCCCTTCTATTTTGGTCTCTTGGAGCATGAGAATGTCTGAGGGATCTGCTTTCAAAAGGTCCTTAACTGCTTCTATTTTAGAGGGATTCCCCAGACCTCTACAGTTCCAAGAGACGAGATTCATTATTTACTTAAGGGGGTGATTGGGGCCTCCCTTGGAAGGCCTTGGTCTGGTATTTCACCCAATAGACATTTCTATTGTAGACTGGATTCCTTGTATTTTGAGCCTTTCTGCCTCCTCCTCCCTCTTTTCTTTGCAGGATTTCCTTCCTTATTTTTTCGAAGGACGCTCATAGGTTTCATCCTCTGAAGAACTTGATCTTTCCACTGGTTTTTTCCTTGAGATTTCTACGTATGAAGGATTGGACGGGCTGCCTTGATTGGCTTCGATCTGTATTGTTTCCCCTCCCTCTTTGTTTGAAGGTGGTGTGTCTGCCTATTCCACATTCTCCTGGGTTAGATTTACTTGATTGTTCTGCACACTTTCTATCCCATTTGGAGTTGCTTCCGTTTCTTGGCCGGTTTTGGAGTTGCTAGGACCTCCAGTCATATTGCCTTTACCTGTGCCTTTTTTTGAGTTTTCATTTTTCTGAACTAGGCTCCATTGTTCCCCATTTTGTTTGTCTACTTGTTCCTCAGCCTTCTTCTTGCAATGCTTTGCAAAGTGTCCATGTCCATGGAAATGTCTACATTTAAAAGGTAGTTGTTCATAGTCCAACTCCTAGACATGTGTCCACCCCGCTACAGTGAGTTTGATTGCTTTCGGTAACCCCTCTTCTAGATCCACTTCTACGCAAATCCGAGAGCAAGAATACTGATCCTTTCTTGCAGCTTGGTCTATGTATTTTCCCAACACATTACCAATGATCTGGAGGGATTTTTTATTACAGAAGTGGAGAGGTAAATGAGGGATCCTGACCCAAACCGGGATAGCAGAGGGGACGACCTAGGTGGGATCAAAATCTGGATTCCATTTGTTTAGATAAAGACCCTGGGGTCCCATGAAGTATGGCCCATTTCTGAAGATTAATCCTCTATCATCTGGGTTTTCGAAGACAAACACAAAGAAACCCTTACCTACGAAATATCTTTTGACTCCCTCTTTGATCAATGGATTCCAGTTCCTTTGAGTCCATTCTTCCACCGATTTGGGAGAAGGCCAAAGGCCCGTGAACTGGCCTATGAGGCCTCTCTCGACCAGTTTCAAGGCCGCTTTGCAGGTTTATTCTTCTGGAAGGGCCACAGAAGGGATTGAGTCCATTTTCTTTATGAACTTCTACTAAGATGCAGTGGGAGGGCGCTTAGGGCCGGCGACAACCATGGTTCTAAAAGCAAGAACCTACGGAGGCGGATCGGGGTCCCCGCAGGCATCCATGGTCTGAAGGAACACATACCAGGCCCGTTGGGAGGGAGCAGAGGCCTCAGGAGTGCGTTGGATCAGCCAGCAGCCCTAGCGCTAGCAGAGCGGGAGGAGGCAGTAATTTATTTATGGTCAGTTCCCAAATTTTTAAGCCACATAACAGCATCTCCAAATAGAGATTTAGAGAATTCAAACTGCGGAGTTCTGATGGGATCCGGTGCATTAACGTCGGTATGATCGCACCTTATATACTTTAACTAAATATTAAATAAACAATAAAAAAAATAACATACCCAACCAGAGTTCCACAGATTTAAGATTATCCCTCTGTTTGTATTACACTTTTTTGGCACTTTTTTTAAACCAAACTTTCATCACAAAGTTCCAAAGCTTCCAAATAGTTACTCTCCACATTAAGCATACATGTCTAAACAATGTAAAATCTTATCTAAAATCTTAAAAGATTTCAAAGAGAAAAATTGTGTTCTTGGTAACTAATTTTTGTGTTTAGAGTTAGATAATACTATGAAAATAAATACAGTTGTGTATGCAGAAAGTTCACAAATCTCCATATTAAGTCATTCTTCCAATAAAATACTTATCTCATTGTGGATAAAGTCTCATATTCTTTAGGTGAAATTATCATGCTAGGTGATCTTATTTATTTAGTAGTAAAATAATTATCTCCTCAGTAGTAAAATACTTCTCTCCTCTTCTACAATGGAATATATGTTCTCATATAATCAAATACCTTCAAATTCCCTTTCAAATTAAAGGACTCATAAATCTCCATATTAAGCCATTCTTCCAAAAAATTATTTATATTTATGAAAGTTCACAAATATCCATTTTAAAAACCATTCTTGCAGAAAATACTTATCTCCTCTTTCTGCGGTGGAATAAATGTTCTCATATAATCTTTCATGTTACATGAATAAAACACAAAACTGCACATATATTAATTCATTCTTCAAAAATCATTTAAATCTTTCATCTTTGGGACCTATTCATATTACATATAATCAAATTCTCTTTGAAATATGTCTTCTTCATAATCTAACTATAAGTTAGATCATGCACGTACATAGCTTATTTGTAAATCTACTTGAATGTTAATTTTTTTGGTTAGAACCAATTTAGTTAATAGTTTGACAATACCATGGAAAGAAGGAATTCACTTCATTGTATGCAGAAAACAAAAATGTCCATACTACGCCATTCTTGGACAAGAAGGAAAGGAATGCAATCGAAGAAAATTTGTAAACTTCCCCTTTTCTGATGTGGGATAGAATGTGTTTTCAAATAATCAAATGTTCAAGTTCAAAATTAGGTCTTCATCATGATCTAAACATAAATAATCTTGAATGTACCATTTAAGACATTGATAAGATTATATAGGGGTTCTATATATTTCAAAATAATTCATCAAAGCATTGAAAATTTATATAGACACTAGTTTACTAACCCTATGAATAGGAAAGGCTAAACTAAAAATTTGGCAAAACAAAAATTTGAAAAACATAAAAAATATAAGCCTATTCAACAAAAATAAGCTTGAACACTTTTATGTAAAATCCCAACATAAAAGTAAATTAAAAATCACTAATGTGCAATGAACATACATTTATAAATCATCATGAATAGACACATCATTCCCAAGTATGGATGCTTCCTCCTCAATCTCAATCTCAATCTCCCACACTCTCTTCTCCACATTTTTTTCAAGCACACTCTTAGGTACTCTCTTCTCCACATTTCCCTATAGATATTTCAAAATTGAAAATTTGAAAATTAAATTTAAATGATTTTAACACATTAAATTGTAGTTTTAAATTTTGAAACGTGTAATGTCGATGATGCGCCAACCTATAATTCAATTGATTAAATATTGTTTAACACATTCTTCTTTAATATATAACTAAATTTGTTTTCAACATGCAATGATACCTATGAACTCCCACCCTCTTCAAACTCTCCCAATGAGAATTGGGACAAGCCTGCCCAAGTAGTAGGAGATGGAATAGGAATCTATGAACAACACAACTAAGAACTAGATATAGGATTCATTGTGTTCACATTTATACAAAATCATAAATGGCATGTTGTTGATCTTATTCAAAAGATTGGATATTGGAAAACTAAATTTCTCATATGTGGATATTAGAAAACACATACCTAATTCAACCCATCCAAATTTAAACTTTTGGAATCAAGTCTCATATTTACTGGGAATTCATTTAACATATCTCCAAACTAAAATTAATGACAATAACAACTCAATTATTTTTATAGATACACTGATATGTATTTAGATCTATAACTAGAAGTAAACTATCCTAAAAAATTTACTAACTAGAACACATATTAATCCGATGTTTGGTTCATCACTCTGAATGACCTCCTTCCAACCATTACGGAAAAATTTTGCATACTCTTTAAGATCCTCTACTGAAATGTTATCTAACTCCTCATCAATTTTATAAACAAAAATGGCCCGATAATTGGCTTCCTCTCACTGACGGTTCAAACTAACATCAACACCATAAAAAATCGATTCTAAATTTTTCCCAATTGCATTCCTAGCCTCTTTTCCAAACTATGAAAAATCTCGCAACTCTGAATGTGAGGAAAATGCCCCTGTTAGTAGAGATACTAAAGGTCATGGAGGCCTTAGCAATGTTGCATTTTGATATGCCTCATTTCGATCATATGTCCTTCCTTTACCGGCCCCATAATAATAGGATGGTGGGCTAGTATAATAATTGTGCATGTCCATGAAAAACTTTGCATAAAAGTGTCTAGCAAAATAATGTGGAACCTCATCATTCCATGGAAATTTTCCATATGCTACCAAAAATCTGTTATACAGATGTCATGTTATGTTGGGGTGCTTAAAATATTGCACCTTCAACATCTTTCTCTTTGGCCCATATTTGAAATTGAACATAGAAATTGTGTTTTCTTTTGAAACTTTGTTTTTTACTACGTCCCATTTATCAGGGACCATCACCTCAGACTTTCGTCTCCTCATCAAATTGATAAAACTGTCAGTGGTTGGCCCCATCTTTTGATATGCATCCATAAATTTTTGCAATGAATTCAAAACAATCTCCAAGCTTTGTTTACTCTCCCGAGGGAGATCCAATCTCCTCAAATCATTTTCCAACATGCTTTTAACACTTGAGAATCGCTCAAGGGTCATTTCTTCAGTAATCCCTTCTCAAGGAATCTCATCACCAACATCCAAAGGATAGGTGGACGTAGGCATGTAGTCTTTTGTTTCTTGATAATGTCGCCTCCTAAACCCACCTTCACCCTCTTCACCAAAATTAAAATCTTCATGACACCCACTCTCTCTTTCATTGTCTTCCCTCGCATTAAACTCATTGTCTACACATACATTTGAAAGTAATTATAACATTTAACTTGACATAATTTAACATAAAAAAAAAAATTTAAAGACACACATATATATATATATACACAAAATACAAAATCAAAGAAAATTACCAAAAATATTTTCTTGTCCTGATGTATTCCCTACATTCTCAGGTGTAGGAGTATCAATGTGAAACCTATCTAAGAAGGTTGCATCCATAGCACTTGTTTGAGCACATTATCAATATGATCTATTCACATAATCGTTTGATAATCTCTTCCTCTGACTAGATTTTTGTTGGTCACTCAGAGTCTAGTCGAAGATGAGGTTCCTCTTTTTCCTTCTTGGGATAGCCTAGAGCGTTTGTGAGAAATGTTTGGAGACTCATGTCTCGACATATAATCTCAATATATATCCTTTGAAAATTCATGAATATGAAATTTCATAAGTTATAAAAACATTAAATGGAAACACTAAATTTATAACACAAGCATTTAAGCATTTATGACAACTTCAAAGCATCGCAGACATATATTGAAAAAAATAGAACAACTATATTTTTTACAATCATTGACAAAAAAAATCACAGACAAAGCATTTACTTAAAACTAAAACAATAAATGATGCAGGAGCATCGTAACCAGACAACAAAGCAAGAACAAAGGCAAAGATAGCTGGAAATGCACCAACGCACATTTTGAAAGCCTTTTGAATTTGAATGAAGAAGCATTAATGTAATAGCTAGCTGGAGAGCGTATTTACATTTATGTTTTAGAGATTGTAAACAGATCTTGAGTGTTTCTCTCATCTGTCGGATGTGGAGGCATTTATTTTTATTGAATTTAAAGTAGGTAGCTTCTAATTTTGATTAGATAGCTTAGAGTTGTAGGAGGGAAAACTTGTAAAAGACACCCTCACTTGTATCATTGTATTATGAAGAATTTGTGTAAGTTGTTGAGCTATAAAAGATAAGAGAATAGAAGAACAGAGATGGTAGGATTGTATGAGATAGATATTTTTTGCTACTGAACCATGTATAGGAACACTGAGTTAATATAAGAAATCTTTGACTCAAGTTCATGGTGTTGTTAGGCTTACTGTTTACATCTGTTGAATGGTATGTTTACAATTGTTTTGTTTCTATGTTATGCATTTGTTTCAATGATATGTGTATGCTTGTGATTTCATGTTGAATGTATGAAGTCTGAGAGAAGGGAACAATGATTTCAATTGTTTCTCTAACTGAGAATTCCTGCAAAGAGTGCAGTGAATGTCTGCAAGGTGTGCGTTGACAAAGTTATGAGTTTTATCTCAGAAATTTCAGGAGGGATATCATTGTACTCATATCAGTAAAAGTGCAAGGTTAGCCTAGAGCCATGAAAGGTGTATGCAGGCTGGTTAAGGCATTGAATTTTATATATCAAGGAGGAGGATTGAAGGCTTGTTGTTGCAAGAAGTGCACAGAGTTGAAGGGCCAAATAACTAGAGGTTATTTGCAAATGTCGCAAGGAGTGTGTGCATGAAATATTTTGAAGATCCTTGAGTCACAAGTGAAAGCTCAGAAGGGATAGAACCTTTGAAGTGTTTAAAGGGAGATGAAGGTCAAGGTCACCCGTAAGAAGGAAAGTTCAAAAGGGTTGACTTTGGAGTGTTTGGTGAAGGAGTGTTGAACACAGAAAGGATAGTGGAAACACTTCCAGGAGAAGTGCCAATCTTCTATGGGCCATTGGATCTAGTTAACCAGCAAGGAAGATAAGGTCGGGAGTTTTTACGCACTCACAAGTTCAGGAGGAATAGTGGTCATTGGATTTGGATCAACGAGGATCATTAATCTTACGGAAAAATTTCGTTGTTTCAGAATTCAGGAAGTGGAGGAGGCTGTGAATCAGAGTTGAGAGTCGTGAACTCCTAATTTGTGAAGTCCTGATAGAATTGAGACCATCCAATCGCAGAAGGTGTAAATCTGTTGATTTGTGGTGAATATTTATCGGGGTTTCGACCATCAGCGGAGGGAGTCGTTGCATTTGGTTCCACTGGTAAGAGAAATATTGAGGTGTTGAAATGTTTGGGCCCCAGTTCTTAGTTGGAGTTCACATCAGGGAAAAGTCAAGGGAGGAGTCAGAGACCTATTAGCCCTTTTGGGTTTCGGGGATTAACGAGACAGGAGGACTCACATCTGGGATTGCGAAGTTGTGAAACCCGAAGTACCCTTTTGGGTAAAGGTTGTGGTATTATCAGTGATCACGAGGTGAGAGTTGGCGCTTCGTGCTTGCGTGCACAGATGAACTCACAAGGACCTGTGGATACACACTAGTGTGTGGGATATTTCCTATGGGGAAATCAAAGAGTCAATCTGACTCGCGGGGAAGAATAAGAATGATCCTAATACTGAGAGGTCATGCAAGACCTACTGAGGTAGGGGGTCTACGTCAGGTGGTATCAGAGCTTACAATTTTATTTTATTTTCCTACGTGGAACAGATTGAAACAATGTCACCAAGGAGGGGGAGACAAATTCCTGATCCAGCTATGGAAAGGGAAATGAGAGAAATCCATGCTCGATTATATGCTATGAAGATAACATAGAGATGGATAGTTGATGCTGGAGATGTCAGTGAAGCCGAAATAAAAAATGAGGTTGGAGTTTAAGAATAAGTCGTAGCCAAGGATGCTGCAGAAGAACGTTTATTCAGGGCTGTTGCAAGAATCAGATCCAGAGAAAAGATCGACATTATGATGTATGAAGGCAACTTAGACGTTGAAGAGCTGCTAGATTGGCTTAGAGATCTGGACAAATACTTCGACTATGAGTATGTCGAGGAAGATAAGAAAGTCAAACATGTCACCACTAGACTTAAAGGGCATGCAACACTGTGGTGGGATGAAATGCAAGCTAACAAGCATTGCAAAGGAAAGAAAAGAATCAAAATTTGGGATAGGATGGTTTCAAAAATAAAAGCCAAGTTTATACCCGGAGACTACCAGATCAATCTGTTTCAAAGAATGAAAAACTTGAGACAGAAGATGATGGCAATGAAGGAGTACACTGAAGAGTTCTATAGGATAAACATTAGAGCAGATCATCAAGAAAGGGATGATGAGAATGTCATCAGATACATGAATGGTCTGACATATGACATTCAATATGAGATGATCATGATGGAAATCAGGAATGTCGAAGATGCTTATCAAATGGCCTTGAAAGTTGAAGAGAAATTGCCCCAAAAGTAAGGTGAAAGAGGTCGAGTTCGAAGTCAGAGCAGAGGCAAAGCAATTTCCTAGGACAGAACTCAGAAGCTGAAGGAAGAAGAAAAGAAACCTCATACTCACCCTGAAAGAGGAGGAAGTTCACAGGGGAGACAGTATTCTGACAGAAACACTTTTCAGCAAGACAGAGGAAGAAGAAGAGGAAGAGGAGGTGAGATAAAATGTTTTGTCTGTGGAAAGATAGGACTTAAATCTTTCAAATGTCCCGATAGGAAAAGGGATGGAGGTGAAGCTCACATTTCATAAGTGTAGAAGAGAAATGTTGAGGCAGAAGATGCAGAAGGCGGAAGATCCTTAATGATGTGGAAAATTCTCTTAAAGCCAGAGAAAGATATAGAGAATCCAGTCCAAAGAAACAGTTTGTTCAGAACTGCTTGCAAGACCAAGGACAGAATATGAAAGGTAATAGTGGACAATGGAAGCACAGATAATCTAGTATCCACAAAGATGGTGGAGAAGATGGAATTGGAGATTGTTGCACATCCGAGCCCATAAAAAGTCTCGTCGTTACAAGAGGGACATCAGGTAATTGTCACTAAACAATGTTTAGTTGAATTTAAAATAGGGGGATATAAGGATGAAATTTTATGTGATGTTATTCCCATGGATGTCTTTCATATTTTGTTGGGGAGACCGTGGCAATATGACATAAAAGTTGTTCATGATGGGAGAAATAACGCATACATCTTGGAGAAGAATGGTAGAACACATATGTTACTACCAATTAAAGATGAGAAGGTAAAGGCAGAAGCCAACAATACTATACTTCTCATGAGTGGGAAGGAACTTCTTCAGGAAGTCAAGAAGATTAAGAAATGCAGTTTGTGGTGGTGAGAAAACCTAGAGTCATCTTAACCAGTACCAAGGTAGATGATCTACCTGAGGAAATTCAAGAACTGCTAGAAGGATTTGCTGACATAGTAGTGGACGAATTACCTTGTTCATTTCCACCCATCAGGATCATAAGTCATCATATTGATCTTATACTTGGAGCGAGTTTACCAACCAAAGCAACATATATATTGATGTCACGGGAGAATGAAGAGGTCAAGAGACAAGTCCAGGATTTGATGGACAAAGGATTTGTCAGAGAAAGTTTGAGTCCATGTGATGTACCTACAGTGTTAATTCCAAAGAAGGATGGTGGATGGAGAATGTGTACAGACTCGAGAGCTATAAACAAGATCACCATCAGGTATAGATTCCCTTTACCTAGGATGGAAGACTTCATGGATTGCTTGAGTGGAGAAAATATTTTTTCAAAAATTGATTTGAAGAGAGGATATCATCAGATTAGAATGAAGGAAGGTGATGAATGGAAGACAACATTCAAAACAAATGAAGGAATGTATGAATGTATTGTCATGTTGTTTGGTTTGACGAACACGCCAAGTAATTTTATGAGGCTTATGAACAAAGTCTTAAAAGATTTGATTGAGAATTTTTTAATCATGTATCTTGATGATATACTAATCTTTGGTAAGAATGGAGGAGAACATCTGGAGCATTTAGCTGCAGTGATGAGGAGATTACAGCAAGAGAAGTTGTTGATCAATTTGAAGAAGTTGTCTTTCATGAAGACAAAACTCATTTATTTGGGTTTTGTAGTCTCTTCGAATGAATTGAAGATGGATCCTGAGAAGGTAAAAGCAATCAGGGATTGGCCATCGCCAAAGAGTATATTTGAAGTTTGAAGCTTCCATGGATTGGCTAGTTTTTACAAACAATTCATCAGGAATTTTAGTGGGATATGTGCACTGATGATGGACGTAGTCAAGAAAAGACACAAATATTTTCATTGGACATAGGAAGCAGAGAAGAGTTTCAGGTTGCTGAAGAAGAAGATAATTAGACAACCAGTTCTGGTTCTACCAAATTTCAACAAGACATTTCAAGTGAGATGTGATGCAATTGGAGCAGTCTTAAGCCAAGACAACAGGCCGATTGCATACTTCAATGAGAATTTGAATGAAACCAAGCTAAAATATTCCACGTATGATAAGGAGTTTTATGAATTCATACAAGCGTTGAAAAAATGGAGACATTACTTGGTTTCGAAGGAGTTTGTCTTGTATAGCGATAACCATGCTTTACAATTCATAACTCAAAAAGAAAAATTGAACCAGAAGCATGCAAAATGGGTTGAATACATGCATAATTTTACTTTTGTTATAAAGCATATTTATGGAACTGCTAACAAAGTTGTTGATGCTTTGAGCAGGAAATGTTTGATTCTGCAGGAGTTCAGAGTAGAGACCTTAGGTTTTGATAACCTCAAGGAAATGTACATAGATGATGCAAATTTTAAAGAAGCTTATGAAGCATGTGAGAATCCAGTTCTCAGAGATAGAAGCCAATGGAATGAATATATGATTCAGGATGGACTACTGTTCAGGGGTAATTAGTTGTGTATACCGAAGAGTTCTATGAGAGAGAATCTTCTGAACCAAAAGCATAGTAGGGGATTGGTTGGACATTTCGGCCATGAAAAAACATTCACGCAATTGAATAGCTCATATTACTAGCCAGGGATGATAACATATGTCAATAATTTCATGAACAAGTGCATAATTTGTCAGCACACAAAGGGGAAAAGATAGAATACAGGGTTGTATCAACCATTTCCAGTACCAGAGAGGCCATGGGATGCAGTAAGTATGGATTTTTTGTTAGGACTTCCAAGGACGCAAAGAGGGTGTGACTCAATCTTTTTGGTAGTCGATAGATTTTCTAAAATGGCACCTTTCATTCCATGTCATAAAACCAGTGATGCAACTCACATTGCAAATTTGTTTTTCAAAGAAGTTGCTAGACTTCACAACTTACCTAAGAGTATTGTATCGGACAAGGATACCAAATTTGTTGGTCATTTATGGAGGACCCTATGGAAAAATATAGGGACTAATTTATCTTTTAGCTCAGCATATCATCCTCAGACGGATGGATAGACTGAGGTAGTAAACCAAAGTTTTGGATATTTGTTGAGGAGTTTGGTGGCTAAACATCACAGTCAGTGGGATCAGATTCTGCTGCAAGCGGAATTTGCATACAATGATTCACCAAATAAGAGTACAGGACAAAGCCCATTCCAAATCATGTATGGAATGTAGCCGATAAGAGTATCTGAATTAAGGGACTTGGAGTAGAATGAATTCAGGAGTGATAGCGCAGAGGATTTTGCAGCAGAGATGCAAGAGCTCCATAGTAAAGCTAGAGAGCAATTAGAGAATTCCAACCAGGAATACAAGCACAAAGAAGATCAGAATAGGAGAGAACTTCAATTTGAAGTGGGTGATTTGGTTCTAGCGCATCTTAGAAAGGAAAGGTTCCCAAGGGGAACATACAATAAGCTAAAAATGAAGAAAATTGGACCATGTAAGATCATAAGAAAGTTTGAAGCAAACACTTATGAGATTGAATTACCGGATGGGATAGGAATACCACCCATATTCAACATAGCAAATTTGTATCCTTACAGGACCGATAAACTAGGAGCAGAAGAGAATCAGAAGGAAGTTCAATGTATTAAACAATTTCCTATAGCTAAAAAGTCAGAAATGGAAAAGATAATTGATCAGAGAATCGGAAGGAAGAACCGAAGGAAAACATATTTTGAATATTTGGTCAAGTGGAAAGGAGACATGATTGAAGATTCCAGTTGGGAAAGTGAAGCAAATATCCAGAGACATGGATAGATAGTGCAGGAGCTCATGAACAGGATTTCATGATTTTTTCATCCAAGGGAGTAATGATGCAGGAGCATCGTAAGCAGCCAGCAAAGCAAGTGCAAACGCAAAGACAGATGGAAATGCACCAACGCACATTTTGAAAGTGTTTTGAATTTGAATGAAGAAGAATTAATGTAATAGCTAGGAGGGCGTATTTACATTTATGTTTTGGAGATTGTAAACATATCTTGAGCATTGCTCTCATCTGTCGGATATGGAGGCATTTATTTTTATTCAATGTAAAGTAGGTAGATTTTACTTTTTATTAGATAGCTTAGAGTTGTAGGAGGGAAAACTCATAAAATAGACCCTCACTTGTATTGTTGTATTATGAATAATTTATGTAAGTTGTTGAGCTATAGAAGAGAAGAGAATAGAAGAACAGAGATGGTAGGATTGTATGAGACAGATAGTTGTTGCTACTAAACCATGTACAAGAACACTGAGTTAATTTAAGAAATATTTGACTCAAGTTCATGGTGTTGTTAGGCTTACTATTTAAATCTGTTGAATGGTATGTTTACAATTGTTTTGTTTCTCTATTATGCATTTGTTTCAATGTTATGTGTATGCTTGTGATTTCATGTTGAATGTATGAAGTCTGAGAGAAGGAAACAATGATTTCAATTTTTTCTCTTCCTGATAATTCCTGCAAAGAGTGCAGTGAATGTCCGCAAGGTGTGCGTTGACGAAGTTCTGATCTTTATCGCAGAAATTTCAAGAGGGATATCATTGTACTCATATCAGTAGAAGTGAAAGGTTAGCCCAGAGTCGTGCAAGGTGTGTGCAGGCTAGTTAAGGCATTGAATTTTATCCATCAAGGAGGAGGATTGAAGGACTGTTGTTGCAAGAAGTGCACAGAGTCGAAGGGCCAAATAATGATCTAAAAATGAAGAAGACTTGTATTCTTGAAAATATTTGCAAGTAAAATTTATGTGTTAAAATGAAAATGGATCAACTTTGCAACACAACTTTAATAGGTTTTAGTCATTCAAGATGCATATAAACAACAACATAATCAATGAATAGAAAACACATAACACAACAAATGATAAAGGAGTTCACCCCTCTCTTAGGCTACATCTCCTGGTCCAGCTTCCAATGGATCATTTGTATTATTTTCTCAAAGTTCTAAAAAATTTTTTTTACAATGCTCAAAATTCCAAATAGATTGCTCCAATGGCTTCAGAACATCCAAAAACCCCTAGTTGGGATTTTTCGGCACCTCATTTGGCCAAAAAATGAAGAAGATGGGCTTCCTGGAAGTCTCTCCTTCAAGCTTGTTGTCTCTGCATCTACAAAACACACCTTCCTTGGCTCAACCTAGACCACACACATTTTAAAGCATAAAAACTTGGCACCAGGCGCAACCGCACAACTGGTCCAAACTGTCAAATGGTTACATGCCGGCCTTAACTACCAAGGCCCGTGGGCACATGGTCACCACATGACCACGCGCTATTACACAACAGGGATAAAGTTTTAAAACCGTTGACATAACCGTATGGTTTAAACCCGCACGCATACACGTTGGTCACATGTTAACCAAACCGCGCACATTCGAACAATTACAACATATATTATGGTGGGTCTAACCGTTGTAGCACCGGTCGTATGCAATACAATATAACCATGGGTCGGGGCTTAGCCCCAGCCCAGTTCACGCCCCAACACACCTTTTTGCAATGTTAAATATATTACAACACATTTATATATTAAGTAACATGTGTGGGCATGCCAGTTGGGTGGCCTTTCCCAAATCTTTACCTTGCCCGGAGGTCACGGGGTCGACTCCTGCCAAGTGCAAAGATTTTAACCAATAAACAGGTGACACATGGCGGCCATTGATTGGGCCATGTGTCGCCATCCCATTCACTGCCAGCAAACTAGGTCACATGCTAACTGTTCCAATAACTGCCTACCATGTGTCGTACAGCCTGCCACGTGTCGTACGGTCTACCACGTCAACGTCTGTACGAACTGTACAGTCAGCATCCCGTTTTTTGCCTGTTTGCCATTTTGAATAGAATACAATATCTCTCGTTCCTGATGTCTGTTTGAACCCAAATGATTTGTGTTGGGTTCGTAATGACGAGGCCTACTCTCTCGTTCAATTTGAAGCAATTCTGAGCACTTTGAATTTTTGAGCAAAATTTGATCCCCTGATCACACCTCCCCATTAGAAAGATTTTGGACCTCCAAAAGACTATTTTCAGTCTATTTGAAGATGAGGGTATAGTTCCCTCACTCTTCCAACCTCAATACACTTGGATTTTCTTGGATTTGTACCTTTAAGACCAACTCGAAGATACTCCACATTTCCTCGTTTTGAAGTTCGCATTCTCCTGTCAAGGATGGTGTCTTCATGCAGTTCTATAAGATATTCTTGGGAAAAATCATCTATAGAAGGAATCTGAACATGCTCTCCTTGATCATCAATCAAAGGAGGCTCATACAATTTCAAATTCTCAACATTAACAACTGCATACATTTGCATATAAGGAGGCAAATCTAAACGAAAGGCATTGTTACCAATCTTGTTGATAATCTTGAAAGGACCATATCGAATCGGTTTCAATTTTTTACCTTCTCCTTTAAGCCTCTCCTTACTAATGTAAAGCCAAAATTCATCTCCAACTTGGAAACTGTGATCAACACGATGCTTTTCATGTCTCATCTTGTCTTTGGCTTGACTCTTTTCCAACTGCTCTTGCACCATTTAATGTATCGACTGAATTTGTTCAATGAACATTTCTTCCCTATCAATGTCATTTTGACCATCGATAGCAATATCCTTCCCAAAGATAAAATCTAAAGGAGATTTGGGCAAATAGCCAAAACATGCTTCAAATGGAGACGTTTGAGTTGAAGAGTGCTTAGCTCGATTGTAAGCATGTTGAATGTAGTGTAAATTCTCATTCAAAAGTTTAGGATGCTTGCTACAATAAGCACGAAGAGGATGCACCATTGTTTGATTTACCACTTTTATCTGACCATCTGTTTGCGGATGAAAATATGTGCTCTTTTTCAGTTTGGTGTCCATGAGTGCCCATAAACTCAACCAAAAACTTCCAACAAATCGAGAATCCTGATCAGAAATAATGAATTTAGGCAATCCAAAATGCACCCAAACATTTTGAAAAAACATTTGTGTCGTCTGTTCAGCTGTAACTTTCTTCGTACAAGGCATCAAAATAAACATTTGTCTAAATCGATCAACCACAACATAAAGATAATCATGATTTCATCTATATATAGGTAGACCTCCTACAAAATCCATGGAAATACTTTCCCAAGGATGAGAAGGAGCCGGAAGTGGAGTATACAAACCCAACTTTCGATTGCTATGTTTACTTGTGGCACATAACGAACATCCATGAACATATCTTGAAACACTTTCATTCATTTTAGGCCAGTAGCAGTATCTTTGCAAATTAGCCACTGTCTTGCCTACACCAAAATGACTAGCAATAAGAGAAGAATGGGCTTCTCTTATAATGTTGATTCTTTCCCCCTGTGG
>ML793644.1:22556-37394 GCA_009831015.1 Picea engelmannii | reverse complement strand
TTGCAGCAGTCTTTGACTTCCCTTTGTTGCCAAACTTTTTGGGTCTTCTTTCAGGATGAAGTTTCCAACAATGGTCTTCATCATGGCCATCTTTTGAACAATGTTTGCATGTGAATTTTTCTCCCTCTTTCTTAACAATAGCACTCTTTTTTCCATTTCCCTTGAACTTCCTCTTTCCTTTGTCTCCATGGATGAAAGGCTTCTTGTTACCCTCATGAGTTTCATTCCTTCCTCTTGCTTCCAAATGAGTGGCCTGAACACAAACTTCATCTAGATTTGAAGGATTAAACATGAGTATAGTATGTCTCAAATAACTATGTAAAGCTCCAATGTAGTTGAGTAAAGTTTCTTGAGAAGACAAATCTACTCCCAAAACCAAATCTCGTCTCCTAAATTCTTGAGTAAATCTTTTCACATTCTATCCTTTAGCTTGTCTAAAATTTTGCCAATCCATAGTATCTTTTTGCATATATGCCAATGGGTAAAATTGTATTTTAATTGCAACAATAAAATCATTCCAAGAGGTTAAAATTTTACCATGTTTCTTCATGTCCTCCTGGGTCTTGGATTCCCACCAAATGAGTGCTACACTATCCAATCTTAAAGAAGAAAGTTGAATCTTAGTTTCATCATCTTGAATTTTTTGTATCCTACAATACACCTCAATCTGACGAATCCAATTATCTACTTTCTCAGCATTAACTTCTCCATTGTATATTGCCAATTCGAATTTAATATCAAGCTTTAATGAAGGAATTTGCGAAGGAGTTTTACCATGTCCCTTTGGAGAATTCGGAAGAGGTCTTGAATTGGTAGAAGAATAAGAAGATGGAGGAGAGGGTGGTGGAGAATCACCATTCCCTCCATTTCCATTTGGAGTTTTATCACCACTGTCTCCCTTATGTTTTGAAGGGTTGGAGCCTTCACCTTGCAACCTTGTATTCCTTTCCATCAAGATCTTCATAATCTCTCTCATTTCCATGAAATCCTTTCTGAGATCTTCATCTTCTGCAGGAATATGTTCATGACTCTCTTCATGAGCCATACTTGGTGAATGCCTCCTTGAAACTTGCGGTGAAGATATATGCTTCCTCCTTGAAGGATGAGAAATTGGCTCTACAAGTTGACCTTCTCCTCTTGTGAGTTTCAACCTTGTGAGCATTAGAAAACAAAACACTTGCAAATAATCAAGTCTTCAAAAACCTATGCTCTGATACCAACTTGATCTAAAAATGAAGAAGACTTGTATTCTTGAAAATATTTGCAAGTAAAATTTATGTGTTAAAATGAAAATGGATCAACTTTGCAACAAAACTTTAATAGGTTTTACTCATTCAATATGCATATAAACAACAGCATAATCAATGAACAGAAAACACATAACACAACAAATGATAAAGGATTTCACCCCTCTCTTGGGCTACATCTCCTGGTCCAACTTCCAATGGATCATTTGTATTATTTTCTCAAAGTGCTCAAAAATGTGCTTTACAATGCTCAAAATTCCAAATAGACTACTCCAATGGCTTCAGAATGTCCAAAAACCCCTAGCTGGGCTTTTTCAACACCTCGCTTGGCCAAAAAATGAAGAAGATAGGCTTCCTGGAAGTCTCCCCTTCAAGCTTGTTGTCTCTGCATCTACAAAACGCACCTTCCTTGGCTCAACCTAGCCCACACACATTTTAAAGCGTAAAAAATTGGCACCGGGTGCAACCACACAACTGGTCCAAACTGTCGAATGGTTACGTGCCGGCCTTAACTACCAAGGCCCGTGGGCACATGGTCACCACATGACCGCACACTATTACACAATAGGGCTAAAGTTTTAAAACCGTTGACATAACCGTATGGTTTAAACCCGCGCGCATACATGTTGGTCACATGTTAACCAAAATGCACACATTCAAATGGTTACAACATATAATATGGTGGGTCTAACCGCCATAGCACCGGTCATATGCAATACAATATAACCATGGGTCGGGGCTTAGCCCCGGCCCGGTTCACGCCCCAACACACCTTTTTGCAATGTTAAATATATTACAATGCATTTATATATTAAGTAACATGTGTGGGCGCACTAGTTGGGCGGCCTTTCCCAAAGCTTTACCCTGCCCGGAGGTCACGGGGTCGACTCCTACCAAGTGCAAAGATTTTAACCAATAATCAGGGGACACATGGCGGCCATTGATTGGGCCATGTGTCGCCATCCCATTCGCTGCCAGCAAACCAGGTCACATGCCAATTGTTCCAATAACTGCCTGCCATGTGTCATATGACCTACCATGTGTCGTATGACCTACCACGTCAGCATCCGTACGGACTGTACAGTCAGCATCCCTTTTTTTGCTTATTTGCCATTTTGAACAGAATACAATATCTCTCTCTCTCTCGACATCCATTTGAACCCAAACAAGTTGTGTTGGGTTCGTAACAATGAGGCCTATGCTCTTGTTTGATTTGAAGTGATTCCGAGAACTTTGAATTTTTGAGCAAAATTTGATCTCCTGATCAAATAACTAGAGGTTATTTGCAAATGTCGTAAGGAGTGAGTGCAGGAAATATTTTGGAGATCCTTGAGTCACAAGTGAAATATCAGAAGGGATAGAACCTTTGAAGTGTTCAAAGGGAGATGAAGTTCGAGGTCACCTATAAGAAGGAAAGTTCAAAAGGGTTGACGCCGGAGTGTTTGGCGAAGGAGTGTTGAAAACAGAAAGGATAGTGGAAACACTTCTAGGAGAAGTGTCAATCTGTCGTGGGTCATTGGATATAGTTAACCAGCAAGGAAGATAAGGCTGAGAGTTATTCCACACTCACAAGCTCAGGAGGAATAATGGTCATTGGATTTGGATCAACGAGGATCATTGATCTCGTGCACAAATTTCGTTGTTTCAAAATTCGGGAAGTGGAGGGTGTGACTTGGAGTCAAGAGTCGTGAAATCTCGATTCATGAAGTCCTGATAGAATCAGTACAATTTGATCACGGAAGGTGTAAATCTGTTGATTTGTGGCAAAGAGTTATCGCAGTTTCGACCATAAGTGGAGGGATCTGTTGCATTTGGTTTCATCGGTAAGCGAAATCCTGAGGTGTCGAAACATTTGGGCCCCAGTTCTTAGTTGTAGGTCACATCAAGGAAAATTCAAGGGAGGATTCAGAGACCCGTTAGCCCTTTCGGGTTTTAGGGATTGACGAGATAGGAGGACTGACCTCTAGGATTGCGACGTCACGAAACCCGAAGTACCCTTTCAGGTAAAGTTTGTGGTCTTATCAGTGATCATGAGCTGAGAGTTGGTTCTTAGTTCTTGTGTGCACAGTAGAACTCATAAGGACCTGTGGATACACACTAGTGTGTGGGATATTTCTTTTGGGGAAATCAAAGAGTCAATACCACTCGTGGGGAAGATTAAGAACGATCCTAAGACCGAGAGTTCGTGCATAACCTACTGAGGTAGGGAGTCTACATCAAGAAACAATATCACATGATATGTTGTTACTATCCTCTTATATATATTCTTAGAAAAATCTTGAAGGGATCATTGATCAAACCCTCGGGGAAGATCTCATCATGACACATGGAACAAATTGCCAAGAAGAACTTTTAGGGTAAAATATTAATAGAGTAACTAGAAACATACACAGGTGGCACGAACAATAGAAGAGAACATAAACATACTAAAGGTAGAATTAACATGGGGATAAAGAGGACAACACCAACAAAAAAATGAGGAGGGAGACACCAACAAGTAGAACCAGAATCACCAAACAATAACCAAGAAGAGATCTCTAGCAAGATGGAAAAGACCAAGAAGAGGTGTTGTAGCCACACAATTAAATAATTAAATAATTTAAACAAATAATAGTTTATAACATAAAATATTTATTGTTAAATCATAAAAATCAACAAGAAAAAAAAAACAATTCAAGAGAAGGAATCCAAAGTCAAGGCAACTAACTTTCTTTCGGAAAAATCAAAGAACAAAACCAAAAACTCACACAACAATTAAGGGGGGAATAACTCAAGAAATGGTGGTTTCAACACAAAGTCAACAATTAAATTCTTCCAAAGTCAAGGAGGCTAACTTTCTTTAGGTAAAGCACAAAACCAAAAAACCACACAACAATTAAAGGGGGCGTAAGTCGAGTAAGGGTGATTTCAAAGAAAAGTCAACAATTAAGTTCTTCTTGAATGGAAAAATCTCCACATGATTCTCATGATATTTGCTTATAATCTTGTATCATCCCAACATAAAATGAAGATCAATAATGTGATCATTCTCTTCTTAACTACTCCTAGGTCTCATGAACCATCCTGAGAGAGAAAAAAATCACACATTATCTGAAATTGGTACTTAACCAAAAACAAAACAAAAAACAAAAAACCAAATGAAGATCAATAATGTGATCAATCTCTTCTATGGATTTTATTTAGTTTATACATCTGATGTTATTCAATAATGGGACAATCTTGAATTCAAGCCCATCCATGTACATGGACAGGTCCAAATTTGGCCCTGCCATCCCATCCAATAAACATATTATACCACTAATTGTCTATGTATGATATCGTTTACATGTTGTTGTGTCCTTGTTTTTACTCTATTGTGTTTGCATCATGTTTTGTTCATAAATTATTAATTTATAGGAGGTTTGGGCATGTCCCTATACATGGACATGGCCATATTCAGCCATGTCCATATACAGGGATAGGCCCAAATTTGAACCTGTACATGTACATGGATAGGGCCAAACATTTCCCTATCCATGTATAGGGACAGGCCCGGATACGATCTTGTCCCTGTACATGGACAGGTCCGAATTCGTCCATGTCATCCCATTCGATAAACATATGATACCTCTATTTCATTATACTATATGGTCTAGGTGTTGTTGTGTTTTTTTTTTTACTCTATTGTGTCTGCATCTTATTGTTTTCATACATTATTAATTTATAGGAGGTTTGGGCCTGTCCTTGTACATGGACAGGGCCATATTCGTCCATGTCCATGTACAAGGATAGGCCAAAATTTACAAGTTATGGGGCTTAAAAAAGGTGTTGAACCACCTATCAACAAGTTGTACCTCTCTTTTCTCAGTAGCTCATGGGTTTTTGAGGGTCGTCCCTCTCTTATCAGCAGACTGTGGGTTTGGCACTGGTAACTTTCTTTTCTCAGCCACAAATTCATCATTTCAACTCCAAATTTAAAAGACATAGAGGATGGGTTCAACATGTAGAATGGAATGACCTTTGGATGTCAAGGACAACGACTAAATAATCATATTCTAAAAGAGAAGGGACACTGATATGCATTGCCACATTGCAAATATGTTGGTTGGATTAACAACAACTGGTATTTCATACTACAGAGATGTTGGGAGGATCTTTCTCGTGTTATACATTGAAAATAACACACATATAACCTCCCTCTTGGGCACCATAACAACCATATAATTATATATAAAAAAAATCTAGAAATAGTTTGAGATTATTAATGAATGAAATAACTCTTAATTGTGTATCAGTTTAGATATCATTGTTTGTACACGGGCCTCACAAGTGTGTTTACAGGCTGTCTAAAAAGGGACCATTCCAACACATTTCCTACTGCATATTCTTGGACACCTACAACAAGGGTATTACAGGTCAGCAATAAAGTATAGATCAATTTGTGTTTGCTGAGTCTTACTTCCATCGTAACAGATTTACCAGGTCTATCATCAATTCCAATTAATTTATTTGTTGTTGTTATATCAGTTGGCATGAGTTATAAAAACTTTTTACTATACATATTGTTGTCTCTTGATATTAAATGAAGTAAAACCTTTGTGTTCCAAATTCATGTGGAAAAGTATTAAATAGTGAATTATTTGGTCATTTAATGATTCGGGCATGTCGTTGTACATGGACAAGGTCAGGCCCTATCAAGGATGTTATGGCATGTAGAAGATGGTGAAGTGTGATTCTATCACTAAGCCACTCCATCACTAATTTTGTAAACATGGCTAGTACAACCTTTCAAGGGGCTTATCTATGCTTACTATTATAGATGTTGAGGCCAAGGTGAATAAAAATCTTGAAATGGTTAGGTGGTCATGTCAATTTGATCTCCAGGTAAAGATCTATAATTTGACTAAGTAGCATCCTAGCTAGTTATAAATCCACTAGGTCAAGATATAAAGCCTATAGGAGCACTAGTAGCAGATACAGTTCCTAGGAATTATATATATATATATATATATATATATATATATATATTAGACTGATTCCATTGTGAACATGATGAGTACTATTAGTTATAGCTAGTATTGACACACTAGCATCACATTCTTCTTTAGCTAAAGGTAATTACATAACTAACACCGTATTCTTACTTATAGTTGTTGGAACCATTACATGATGGGTAAATATGAAATAAGCTCTACTTTAAGATCGATATCTACATGTTACTACTTATACCATATGTAATACTAAAGAATAAGCAATAATCATAACATAATTAACACAAATCTAGTGTTCATTAAACTATTAGTAATACAGGATTACCACTACTATTTTGACCACCTATCCATCACATAGAGCTAGTGTATTAGTACTACTTATGATAGTGATTATATTATTACACACATTGTATAGACTGAGCTCCATTGATTTTCATTACTTGGATATGGATTAGTACAACACTAACTGTTGGCACAGGGGCAGACCTAGGGTTCAATGCTACAAGAGCGCACCAAAAAAACCCTAACTACCGGCCCTTTCGGAAACACCTACGAAGTAGATGAAGTCTCACCCGAGATAGAGGTAGGGGTGGTTGCAGGACTCAAGTGTCTGCAACCTAAGATGGGACACAAATCTATGATTATATCGCTTATAGAGCACTTAGCATCGCTCATTCATCAATATTCAATCTGTATTATACTTTGCAAATAGCATAGAGCATCGCGTCATTCACTTAGATCTAAGGTATCTTAGTACTTAGCACCAATAAAACAGACCAGATCCAGTAGATCAGCACTAAGCATCTTCATACATATCATATCTACTATTCATACACATCTGATGAAGCATAAAGCATAAGTAGATCTATCAAAATATATCAAAGCACTTAGCCAAAGCAGAGATAAACACATCAAGTCAAAGAACAAAGCATAACACATAGATTTATGTGGTTCACCCCGACCTTGGGGCTACGTCCACCAACTCTTCTTATTTATTATCGTCGGCCAATCGGTTACAAGCATAGATTTGTAGAAACCCTTACTTTGCATAGGACAGAAGATCTGCGCAACTCACTAGATCCTTCTTCCTTGTCTTTCAACACAAAGCCTTCTATATCTTCACACAGGGACTTGCACTAAGCTTTGCAAGTCTACATAGAATGTGCAAAACCCTTGATCACGCAAATCCCTTCTTGAAACTTAGCCTATATCACATAGATACAATACAATATTATACTAGATGTCTGGACGTCTATTTATACATTTACAAAATTGGGCTTAAGTGTGGGCGAACCCACGAGCCGACATCCCTTTCCCATTACATATTCCCAAAACCCAAAATGGGCCCAAAATTGGGTTGAGATTCTGCAATATCTGCTTCATCTGGCACTCCATCTTCGACAAACTGTCGAAGTCCCAAAAATGGTCAAATGTGACCAAGTGTTCCTAGAACTTGGTCAAGGGCCAACAGGCCCCTAACACTCACCTGTGACTTGTCCCGAATCACTCTAGTCTGAGCAATTCTTCCTTGAATGCCTCAATCTTGGCTCGAGCTGCTTCGACCTATTGTAATGCTACAACCTCTTACTCAATCAACTCCTTGATGACTGCATCATTGACTGGTCCTTCTAGGTGATGTTCTGCTGCACTCACAACCTGTTCAAGTTCTACTCCTTGGTTTTCAACTTCAGTGAATAGTTGACATGCCTTATCTTGCACTGGTTGAATTCATTGAGAGACTTCCATCACTTTACTCTTAATCGTGTGGATTTGTTCCTATGCCGTGTACTGCTCTGGAAACCTCTTCATTCTTTCGACTGGTGACAAGGCCTTCGACTGTGCTTGTAACATATTTTCATGCTACTTTGTTTCTTGGAGTTGTGACTCCAATGCCTGCAAATCTAAGTTCTCTGTGAGGGTCTCATATGTCTGAGCACTCCTGGAAGTCATATTCTTGCATTCCAATTCAATGGCTTTCAATCTGCCAACTGCGCTACGGGCAATTGCCTCTCTTAGGTCTCTTATATCTTGAGGGGTCTCGGGCATAGTACAAAGTACCAGATCTACGATGCGTTGCTGAAGTTGTTGGATCACTCCTTCCAGTTGTGCCACCTACTGTGGAACCCATTCTTTTGTCTGGACTTCGATGACTGTCACAGAGTGGAGTGCTTTGTTGACCAATTCCTTTATCTCGAGTTGCTCTGCGAGCAACTTCTCCTTGTCTTGTTGTAGTGTTTCTTTCTCTTTGTCCCACTGTACTTGAAGAGAAAGTTTTTCTCATTCGGCAACATTGTGCTGCTTGACAAGTACTCCATGTACCTATGTCAAATCTTGGGTGGCTTGCATTGTGTCTTATTGAGCTCGTTGAAGGCGAGCTTTGACCATATCAGCAATCTGGTGGAGTTGAGCTGGCTCACCTCCCAGTTCTACTGTTCCTGCTGTCAAAGGCGCAGTGGAGACTGCGTGGCTAGACTAGAGTTCCTGCTACACTCCTTGGAGTTCAATATCGATACGATTATACATCTTCTCCTACTTCACCTCCTGCTTATCTAACATCTCTTGTGAAGCATCGTTCATAGCTCCAATGATGAAATTAAAATCATCCAATGTGAGGGTAGTCCGCATATTTGCTACAGGGGTTCTAGGTTTCTTCCAGGAGGAATATTTTGGAGGTGAAACCTTCCTCTTCTTCGACAAGTCCTCTTCATCCCTAGGTGGTGGTACTTCTCCTTTTTGTTGTTCAATTTCTATTCCTTATATTTCTTCGCCATCATCCCCTTCATCTGGTGTGATAGAAGCAGTCCTTATAGATGTATTGTCTATATCCTGAACTTCTTCAGGATTATTCATCTTGCTAGGTCCGGTTGTATCCTGCGCAACTTTCGAGCTATCTACATCGGACAACTCTGTAGGGTTGGCTGGAATGAGAAGGTTTGTCGACCAGTCCTTGGTGATCTCTTCGATGTCTTCCTCGGTCAACTTGTAATATGACTACAACTATTGCTTGTGCTCATCAGCACGCGTTGTTATATAAATAAAGTGGCAGTTTGTGCTAAACTTCATTAAGGGACGAAACCTGTGGAGGGTAGTCAGGGTCATCCGAGGCTTAGACTAGATGGATTGCTTCAACCGGTTGTAGTAAGTATGGAATACGGCGTTGGATTGCCACTGCTTGTTCATATCATTAAAGTACCATAAGGTGTTGAACTTCGCAACCAAAGGTTCAAAGGGCTCTATGTCCGGGAAGGTCGCACCTTCCGACATCTCCCATGTGATGAAATCAATAAATGTGAGAAGCTATATGAAGTGGAACTCATACCCTTGGTCTTGTGCTTCTCTATAATCAATCTCTAGTTGGTTTACAAGGTACTGTGCCCAGTTCATCTGAAGTCCTTCTGTGCACTTCCCTGCGAGATCAACTACAAATCCAGTCACTTGGGTTGGTCTGTTCTTGTGAACTAACTTGCCTGTGATCAAATGACATGCAACGTGCATTATGCTGCTCTGGATAGAGGCTAACTTGTAACCTCTCTTTCCCTTCTCGACATCGCCATAAGTTTCTTTGATTCTCTATGCTAATGCTCGGTCTGAGGTCTTTCCAGGGTAAAAGTCTTGTGGGTCAGGGTCCTACATGCTCAGCCCTATGATCTGATTGATCAAGGTCGGATCCACAGTGATGCAGTGGTTCAACCATAAGTATCCTCTATGTTATCAGGACAACAATAAATTTACACATGCATTCACCTCCTGATGCCTGTCGAAATGTGGGATCTTCATCACATTGATTAGTGTGGACTGTGTGAGGTTATGGGTCCATGACTGTGGGATAATCTTTGAATTCTTTCCTTTAGTTCTGGTCAGATACTTGTGTGGGGTGAGCATGTTGTAATCCTTCCTATCGCCAGGGTTCAAGTCACTAAACTTCAATGTTGCGAGCTTATCCTAGTCATCTTGAACTGCGTGTATCCCTTTTAGGAGGTACGCTGTGACAAAATCATAGTCAAAATATCTGGGCACACTGTCTCGGTTGATGACACTACTTAGATGGGGTAGGTAGGCAGGTAGAATGCTCAGAATCATCTTGGCATTCGAGATATTGTCTATGTGTTTAGTATGCTTCTCATTGGCCTGTCGGGATGGTCTAGCTTGAGCAGTGGACGGAGAGGCTGCCATTCCTCTCATCAATGATGCTTGAACACCTGTGGATACTCCTCTTTCCGACATGACTCTCTCAGTCATTAAATCAAGAAGAATTTATGTTACGGATTCTTCGACTGCGGTGAGCAAGTCGGACATACGCACTCGGGATAAATTATCGGGGTCACAATGATATTAAACACTGCACAAGAAGGAACAACAAGGGTGTGATGATCACTGTATACACTTTCTAGTCTACAGGATTCAAATTCTCAGTTGGAAAAAGTGTTCTTCAGGCATGGCATGATGAGATATATAGGCGAGCTTGGAAATGGTTTGCTTTGCAATGGGTATGAGCCTCATTAATTCATGTTATGTCCATTATGGTGCGGTCCAATGGCCTAGTGGTGAACCATCAATGCTTTCCGACCCGTTCGAAGTGGCATTCAAACTGATATATCGACATCTAACGGCTATATTGCTTCACCTTGGCAAAGTGGCCTATGTCGTTGGTCTGATATCTCGACGAAGTTCAAATTCTGCAAGTTTTCCTTCTGTGAGGCTCCCTCTGGAATATTTTGTAGCCTGTCGATCTTAGATCTCTTTTTACTTAGCTTCCTAGCCTTATTTCCAGTGAGCTTCGTCTCAGTGATTCTCTTCCCATTCTGATTCTTATTTTCCTTGGACATAGTCACTTCGCGCTATTGAGATTCTCTCCTAAGACTCAGGGGTAATACTTCTTCTATATCTGAGACAAATACTTCAATATTTTGTGAGTCCTCTAATGCTCTTGCAGCTTTGACATATGGGCTTGTAGTGTCAGGTAGCTTCAATTTGTTCTCTTATTCTTCAATCAACTACGCGATCCTTCTGGTCATGAAATCTTTTAACTCTTGTCTCTGTTGTTCTAAGACCTTTTATTCTTCTTTCTTTTTGGCTTGATCTCTTTCAATCCAATGTTTTCCAAGTAACATAGTAAATGGGGCGTTGTCCTCAATAAATTTGATAATCTCAAAATCTTCTTCAGTCGAAGTTCGATTGGCATTCATAGATATCTGAGTGATCTTTCCACATAGGGTTACTAGTTTTCCTCTGAATAGTCCTATTCCTCCTAATGAAGGAATCATAGAAGGCCTCCCTGTAGCTTCCCAAGTTCTCTCTGGCATAATGTTCACTTGTGTTTCTTCATCTAGAACATAGTCAATGTCGAAGTCCCCTATTCTTACTTCGATGCATTCCTTTTCTTTAAATATCTCTGATAACCTAACATGTCGGTGATCATTCAAGGTGTTCTTGATCTATAGCAATACCTTCTTTGATTCCTTCTGGGGTTCTAATATTTATGGATCTAGCTTATGGTTTTCTTCATTCAGATTCATTCTTTCAAGCTTCGCAATAATTCTAGGGCAATCGAATACTTCATGGTCCATAGATTTGCAACAGAGACAACTAGGTCTTCCACCAGGGCATTCCTTAGCTAGATGGCCTGGTTTTATACAAATTTAACATAGGTTTAATCCTCTCTTTCATTTAAAAGTTCCCCAGCCTCTTTTGTACTGTGCACTAGGATCATGGTAGCTAGCCTGCAAAAAATTCTTTCTAGGATCCTGCATCCATTTGTTAGTCCAAACATTTTTTATATGCATAGGTATAACATATCTATCATTATGCTTATTAGATTTATTCATATCACACCTTCTTTCATCTATCATTGCCCCAGTTTTCAAACTAGGATAAACTCTATTAAACATACCTAGATCCATACTTAGAAACAAAAAATTTCACTTATCTTACTTCTACAGAGCACAAAACTTCCAAATCTAAAAACTTTTAACTATTCTTACCTTTATTAGAGCACTGAGCTTACAGATCTTACCTCTTTTCTGCAGATCTGACCTCTTTTCTATAGATATGACCTATTTTCTTCAAAAACTTCCACTTTTGCTTTTCTTAGAGCACAAAGCCTTCAAATATTGCTTCTTTTCTCTAGATCTGGCCTTCTTTCTTTAGCACAAATCTTTTCAGATAAAGTGGAATAGTTCACACTAGGACACAGATCCACGCATAGAGCTTCCATAGTTTTCAATTGAATCTTTGGACAAGGATTATTTTCCCTTAGTTCCCAGCAATCATAGTTTCAGGTCTCAGCAACTGAACCATTTGTTGGCACAAGGGCAGACCCAAGGTTCAACGCTACAAGAGCACACCAACAAAACCCTAACTACCAGCCCTTTCGGCAACAACTATGAAGAAGATGAAGTCTCACCTGAGGTAGAGGTAGGGGTGGTTGCAGGAATCAAGTGTCTGCAACCTAAGATGGGACACAAATATGTGATTATATCACTTAAAGAGCACTTAGCATCGCTCATTCATCAATATTCGATCCTTATTATACTTTGCAAATAACATAGAGCATCGCGGAATTCACTTAGATCTAAGGTATCTTAGTACTTAGCATTAGTAAAATAGATCAGATCCATTAGATCAGTGCTAAGTATCTTCATACATATCATATCTTCTATTCATACACATCTAATGAAGCACAAAGCATAAGTAGATCTATCTAAATATATCAAAGCAGTTATCCAAAGCAGAGATAAACACATCAAGTCAAAGAATAGAGCATAACACACAAATTTATGTGGTTCAGCCCCACCCTGGGGCTACATCCACTAACTCTTCTTCTTTATTATCGCCAGCCAATCAGTTACAAGCACAGAGCCATAAAAACCCTTACTTCACACAGGACAGAAGATATGCACAACTCGCTAGATCCTTCTTCCTTGCCTTTCAGCACAAAGCCTTCTATATCTTCACCCAGGGACTTGCACTAAGCTCTGCAAGTCTACACAGAATGCGCAAAAATCTCGATCACACAAATCCCTTCTTGGCACTTATCCTATATCACATAGATACAATACAATAATCTACTAGATTCCTAGACGTCTATTTATACATTTAAAAAAGTGGGCTTAAGCGTGGGTGAATCCACGGGCCGACATCCCTTTCCCATTACATATTCCCAAAACCAAAAATGGGTCCAAAAGTGGGCTAAGATTTTGCAATATCTTCTTCGTCTGGTGCTCTATCTTCGACAGGTTGTCGAAGTCCCAAAAATGGTCAAATATGACCAAGTGTTCCCAGAACTTGGTCAAGGGCCAACACTAACTATGAGTACAACTTACTGATATGAGTTTAATGTATCTGATTATGAACTATTGATTACATTGGTTTGAATCTCTCATTGTGTAGTAGCCAGTGATATCGCTTCCCATTAATTCCATAACATTCCATACTGTGAATCTCATCCTCATACTAGAACAATGATCACTATAAGGAAGTAATTCCATTTAATAGGGATACTACTAACCTCTGCCCTATTTGTCTAGTTACAGTTAAAGGTTGTTGTATGAGCTATAACATAGGTAATAGAAGCAAACGACATGACTTCTAACTACAAAGGGAAGTATATAATAAGAGATAAAGGCAATAACTTAACCTGGAATATAAGGGGAATAGAGCCATTCCATTACTATGATATCAGTAATACAATAACAACTTAGCTTAAGGTTCAACTAGGTGATATCATGTTACCTATTTACCATAATCAATACGTGTTGTGATACTAATGTTATCTCGTATTAGCTACATGGGATAGCATAGGTATGTTGATTAGCAATAGACATACTTACCATAATCAGATACATGTTATCATGAAATAGAGTATTACTAGAAAGCAATGGCACTAAGTATCAACACATGTATTACACTTGTTTGTGATTCCGATAATTGTGTCATAAGCTATTACCCTTATTTTCACTATACCCATTGCACTTCTATCACCATTATTGAGTAGTGTGTATATTCCCCTTATTTCCCTAATCAACATTATGGAATAGTGATAAGTAGTAAGTGTTCATTACATATAACTTAGGCATTACTTCAATATCAACTTGGTTATCGTATACATTAAGCATTACTTAGTGTTATATATGGTTTATATGTAAGTTCAAGCTCAAACCTATGATACTATCTATATGGGTATAATCAATACAGATCCATATATTATGCATATTACTTAGTTGTATCAATATAGTTAAACGTGATATCTCAAAAATAGAGGCTCTATCTAAGATATTCCCATACATCGTATGTGTTCACTTTCAATACTATGATTCCAGTCAAAGTTGATCGACACTAATATAGAAGTAATACGTATGTAACTATGATGTAATCCCAATAATGTTTCCCTATTTTATAGATATAGTTATACCCTTATTACACATCAAAAAATGGGAAAGCAAGCTCATACCAATCATTACTAAGGATATAATCAAACAACATACTAACTATGATATCATAATCACTCTATTGTGAATAGCTTGATTATGGTTTAAATGTAATTTTTTACAAGCTAATAGAATAAGATGAAAGAGTAATGGTATTTAGACTGATAAGCTAACTATCACCTTTGTTATGATTAA
>ML793644.1:0-10580 GCA_009831015.1 Picea engelmannii | reverse complement strand
TGGTTTCTCTGGCTGCAACCAGATGGAAGCTACAACTCCCTGTGTTCAAGCACCCACTTGAACCTATGAGGACAACAGTCCTCCCTAGAACCTCCCTTCCACCCTGAAATATAAATCTTTGCTACTGAAACTTATTACAGTGATATAATGTTCAACAATGGATTACCAGACTCGTCACTATTCTGCTACATTTCGTTGCTCTGTCTGCCTCACTGTCGTCCTGCACACATGACTTGTGTTGTCTATTCTTCTTCTTTTTATGATCTATGTACCATGTCCATTCACTGCACAGTTCCTCTTCTGTTCAATTCAACTTCTACACTCTGATCCTTCTTCTTACATGAATCACCTTCAACAACATCCACAGCAATTGCAGCAACAACAACAACCCTATCTCTTCTCTGTACTGTGTATTTATAGCTTTTGTGCACCTTGTGCATGCAATGCGCACAATACCTCTACATGCTCACACCGTGCCGATATCCTCCACAAATCGAGTGCTCTGTCTGATCATCATCGTGACTCTTCAGCTTCTCTGGCCATTTTTCCACTCATTCAGCATCACTGTATGTTATGCTAAGATTCCTCAGCCTCTCTGGCTGTTGAGACTCTTTGTCTTCTCTGTGACAGTCAAGCTCACCTTATCTGTTCTATTTACAAGCTTCAATGCTCATCCAGTTGTCAATTGCGTCCACAAGCATCTTCATCCCTCTTGAAGATTCCCAGAGACTCTTCATCTCCTCTGTCAATCACCCCGAAGTGTATTTGAGTCCTCTGGTAGAAACCATCAGTGGTTTCTGACAGTTACACTGTGACGTGCAATAATAACCCTCTGATTATGCTCAGATTCACCTGCATTGTTGGATTAACTTTAATGGTTTCTTGTGTTATTTACTCATTTTTCACTTTCTCAATTCGGAGATTCTGCAATGAGACATATTGAGTCTCCATGTCGCGAGTTCTGAAACTCCGAAATGGAGTTTTTCTATGTTGGATCCTTCCTTTATATGACCATGGCTATGACCAAGCGCTTATGCATAAAACGCTTTCACGATTTCGCATTTCATGAATATGGAGATGAGGCATCTTGACTCTCCAAGTCGCGATCCCCGAAACACCGAAAAGGAGCTTGTCTGCATGTAATATTCTCTTAAGATCTTCGATGGTGTGACCACTGGCCGAGACCACGTGCTTATGCATAAAGCACTTTTACGATTTTGCATTTCGTGAATCTGGAGATGAGGCATCTCGACTCTCCAAGTCGCGATCCCCAAAACCCCAAAATGGAGCTTATCTGAACTGACTCCTTCCCTTCTCGTGACCACCGGCGGTGACCATAGGCTGTGCCAAAAGGTGCTTCATATATCGCGAGTTTCCACACCATGCTCCATTGACTCCAAGTCAGCGAAATTCCAATCACTTACCACTTGTCCTATGATTCGACGGTTGAAATCTCCATAGATCTGATGGTCTAGATCTTATCGCGATCTCGCATCTCACGAGTTTCCACACCATGCTCTCTTGACTCCAAGTCAGTGACTTGTCCTATGATTCGACAGTCCAGATCTAATCTTCATTCAATGGCTCAGATCATATCGCGATTTCGCATATCGTGGTTCTGGAGATGAGGCATCTTGACTCTCCAATTTGCGATCCCCAAAGCTCCGAAATGAAGTTGGATCGACGGTCCAGATCACACCTTGATCCGATGGCTACGATTAAATCGTGATTTCGATGGTTATGTTTCTTGCCTCTCCAAGTCGCGAGTCGCGAAGCTCCGAGATGGAGCTGGATCAACGGCCCAGAACAAACCTTGATCTGACGGTTGTGATTAAATCATGATTTCGATGGTTATGTTTCTTGCCTCTCCAAGTCACGATTCGCGAAAATCCGAAATGGAGTCTTTGTGGTGCTCTGATCTTTCGCCACGCGTCCTATTGATCAATGGTCCACGACTGTCCCCGATGGATGGTCAGGATTCCTTCATAGCTTTGGAGAGTTGGATGAATCTTGGACTTATCCCCCTTGCAGCTTCACCATATCTAATGTCTATTTAGCCTTCGTAGATACCCCAGATCCTACGGCCCAGATCTTCTCGCGATTTCGCCGCTTCACGATTTTGTCCACCTTCGCGATTTTGCTTCTTTGCGATTTCGCCACTTCGCCATGTAATGAATGTGTAGGTCCTCCCTGATCCAACGATGGATATACCCTGTGCTTAGATCGAATGCCCGAGATCTATTCTCATCTACTGCGTTCTACTCCTCTCTGAATTCATATCTGACGCTCATCGGGGATTCTGAATAAGATCCAACATTCACTGTTGCTCCTCCTCTTCCATTATCACTGCACTGCTGATCATGCTGAGCTTTTCCATTGTTGTTCTTGCCATCAATGCACTCTCTGATCCTTCCATCAATGACAAGCTCACTTTTCCTGTTAAACCTACCAACAATCCTCTGCACTATCTCTTCTGAACTTATCGAGCTTTCTCTGCAGCGTCTTCCTAAAATACTTCTGATACTTCTTCCTGTACTCATGCCATCTTCGCTGTTGTACTTGCCATCAATGACAAGCATATGTTGCCTGTTAAACATTTACCAACACAACTTACAGGATATAATTTGGCAGTACTAGTATAACCATAAACACCTTGTAGTAAGGGTTAAGTTTGCAATATCCTTTTGATTATTGATCTTATCTATGTGGATCCCAATGGTAATCATTCACTAATTTGATATTATATATCATAGGTGACTTATCAGTAGTATTGCATAAGTGTAATTACATAATCAAATCATGTATGTTATCTCTTTTTCATAGCATCATGGCACTCATAGAGCTTACTACTTAACTGCATGTAATAAGGGAAAACATAGACTACTATAAACGTCAACTTTATTAGTGATGGTTAATCTTAGCATAGTTTCAATATCGTGGTCCTTATCTAGTTTAGATTACTCGCATTCCCTAATATTTTCAACTTGTTACCTGTAATTAGTAAAAATAGGGAGATCATCTTTCTACATGCTTATACTTTACTCTATCACTAGTTTTACCATTACTATCATATATGGAGATCAGATATTCTGAATAGTTAAGCATAAGTACCAAGCAGGTTCTATCTATAACATATGGTAATAACACTCATCGTTCAAAATGGAATGGCTTGTATAGATTAGGGGGATGAACTGGGTTGTAATAGTCACTTGTTTACACATGTTGGTTTGAATCATTACATCATTAAATACTAGTAATACGGTCACAACAAGTTATCATAACAGTTTAGAGAACATAAATAACTAAGGTAAAGTGATTACGTAATAAGCCAATATGGTGCTAAGCTCATTGATTACTGTAATAAGAAGAACCGCTTAGTAGAAGAAATAAGACTGATCTGTAAGTTCCTAGGAATTCAGGCCTATGTCTGTAAATGGATAGGGCCGAATACGGCCTTGTAAAAACTCTAAATTTGCAAAAATTTAAACTAAAATATTAAAAATAAAACTAAAACTAAAACTAATATTAAAACTAAAACTAAAACTAAAATTTAGAAGTTACCTGGACGCTCGCAGCTCCAACGTCTGCCCGCCCACAACAACAATGTCTGCAAGAAGCAACAAAGTCCACTCGCCCATAGCAGCAATGTCCACCCACCCGTAGCAGCAACGTCTACCTACTTGTAGCAACGTTTGACCACTCCAATTCAAAAATTCATCCACAACGTTCACAATGTCCACAACATTCGCCTGCTTCTATTCAACAATTCGTAAAAACTATTGCAGGAGCGATGTGTGGCTAATATATAAACATTTTTTCAGTCGAAAGGTTCTTTTGGTCGAAAGGTTCTTTTGGCTGAAAAGGTATTTTAGCTGAAAGTGTATTTCAGCTCGAATATCTTTCGGTCGAAAAGATGTCACCGGATGAAAAAAAATTGTTCGGCTAAAATTGTACACAAAAATCGAGGGCGTTGTCACGGTACTGTTCGATTTGATGTTCCAAGGTTCAGCTGAAAAATGTTTCGGTCGAAAAAATAGGACTTTCGACCGAAAGAAATATTAGTTAGGCCAAAAAAAGGTCTTTCGGAATTTTTGAGACCCGGTTCTCATGAAAGTGTTACCCACCTTCATGAATTTACCCTACACTGGAAATATACAATGGATTGTTTTTTATTATAGGGAGGTTCATGGCATGGAAGGTAGGTTTGGGTTCCCAAGTCAAAATTGGCACCTATTTTATTGTTGATTAAGGGAGGAATATATTTCTTCTTGAGGGTATGGTTAAATGCTTTCGCGCATCAAGGATATGTACACTAAATAGCATGGAAAATCCTGAAAATTAGTCTAACTCGAGTCAAGGTTGGCTCAATGCTAAGTCATTAGGCCTGGAAGCGGACTAGCATTAGTTCTGGCAATTTTTCACCAATGAATTGGTAAAGGATAATATTCATCTATCTTATAACAAGGATGAGATATCCTAGTTGTATAATCCAATTGAGGGTTAGTATACAACTAATTTAGGATACCTATCCATTGAGTTGTTGATTCTAGCAAACAATCCATTGTGGTTGAGAAAGATTTGGAAAATCAAGGGTCCATTAAAGAGCGTGATATTATTTTGGATAGTTTTAAAACAATGTGTTTTGACATGATACAAGCTCCATAAGAAGAATAAAATCGGTCCTAGTATCTATGATATATGAAAAACCAATGGTGAATCAAATTTTCACCTCTTTCTAGATTACACTTATACTAAACAAGTCTAATTTGAGATCAGAGTACAACTTCACGTGGATCATATTTGGGATGGGAATTCCTTGGTTGATTGTTTTCAAGTTTATTACATTAAATTATTAAAATTTGTAATACCCCAAGGCCGAGCCCCTGTGAAATGTAATAATTTTTATAGGCTGGTGATCCAAGTAATTATAAGTTGGTAGGATTATGTGTTTATTAGGTCGAATAGCCTAGATGCTAAGGCCAATGGGCCTGATTTTGTATATGTAATTATGCAGATTATTAATAAATTACATCGATGTGGGTAGACAGACCACAAAGAAAGAGTTATGAGGGACTAAGCTCCACTGGGTATGGAAAGGGATGGGACTGAGAGGCTAGGAAAGATGGGATAAGCTTGAAGTCTTGACCCAAGGGAATATTATAATGTATTTCCTGAAAAATACTAAAGTTGGGAAATAAAACCAGTTATCCTAAGTTCCTTTGGGGAGAGGAACAAACTCCAATTAGAGAGGAATGAGCTCTTAGATATCCAAGTGTCACCTAAGATGCATGCAGATTCATGTGGGAATTTCCACCATTGTGGGGGTTCGCTCTCACCACTATGGCTCTCTCATGATTCTGCAGTCTGAACATTCTCACCATTTTCTCGCTCTCATCATTCTTACCAGTCTGGCCATTTTTCCCGCTCTCACCACTATGGCTCTCTCATGATTCTGCAGTCTGAACATTCTCACCATTTTCTCGCTCTCATCATTCTTACCAGTCTGGCCATTTTTCCCCACGAGTTCATCATCAGGATTATTTCCATACCTTGTGCAGTTCATGCACGCACTGAACAAGCACACAGCCAGAGCTATTTCCACCATCATGAATCTCTGTAATTTGTTGAGTTGTCCCCTTGCCTTACCCAATTTTTTTGTTTTGGTTTGAAGAGGTAGGTTTCCAGACACATGGTTGAAGAAGCAGGTTGTCAGTCCTATGAGAAACTCTCTACAAGTGAGAGATTTTGTTGGGGAAGTGATTTCTCCTAGAAGGAGTCTAGCAGCAGCTACAGAGATCTGATAATTATTGATCCATCCTATTGTTGAAGCCCTGGAAGAGAAGTGGAGCAGTTGATGGATTGTGTAATAATGAAGGTGCATATTATTGTGGTGGGACAGGCATGTGGGGAATGAGAGTCCGTGAGAAGTGGGCATAAGTTGGATCCTTGGAGAGAATTCTTCATGTTGCATTGTGCATATTCCCGTAGCCTCAACCTACCCTAGGATTCCTTTTCCTTGGGTGGAGTTTAGTCCTAGCTCGGGAGTGATTCACTGCAGAAATCTTGGAGCAGTGTGGTCTAAGGTTGGGAGGTTCATGGAAGGTCTGCACGTTGCATGCAATTGGTGGTCTTCTCATAAAAAGATAAGTACCAATTCTATGTTAATTGTACATTGTGTATCTTGTACATGTGTTGTAATGTTATCAGAATTGCATGTGTTTATTGCGTGTAGGTATTACTATCGCTTCTACATGAATATGTGTATGAACCAAATGTTATGTTTGCTTAAAATTGCATCATATATATATATATATATATATATATATATATATATCATAGCATAGATAGTTTCAAGTAGCATGAACAACATGGGTGGTTGGGTGTGTTACAACCGGTTTTCAGAACAGTTTGGTTTTGAATTAGTGGTGTTTTCCCCAGCAAGGGTGGTCGAGGGATGTTACAATCTGGTATTAGAGACATGGTTTCAACATTGAACCTAAATGGGCCACAAAGGTGGAATTTGAAGTAAACATTCCAAAGGGATTTGAAGTACAGAGTGCCAAGAGGGTGTTGAAATAGCTCATGGGTGGTATTGGAAAGCTCAGGAGGTATAATGGTTTGATAAACCACAACAGACGTGGTAATGGAACAAAAAGTTAAATTTTAGTCATTGGATCTATTCTGAGGGAGATAGAACCCTCACATCCATTGGATCCAGAGAAGATGCGCAGAGGTTAAGCACCAAATTCCTTAGGACTTCGCCCCTCCAACCATTTTAAAACTATAACAGAGAATATTGTCGAAGTCCAAAAGTCCATAACTAATCTGGACCATCCATTTCCCAGGGACACATGTCCTCATATTAAGAAAAGTTCAACAGTTTGGAGGTTGTGGGTTCTTCAGCAGTTAATCCTATGAAATCGCAGAGTGATTCTTAGTCGTAGATCACTCAGGAGGAGGAGAGCCATCATATTTCTCTTATGTTTTGGCGTTCAGGGAAATCTGTTGGAGGTTGCACGATGGAGAAATCATCGAAGTCCCAAAGTCCAGAACCAATATGGACCATTTATTCCAAGGGATACATATCCAAAGATTAATCAAGGTTCAAAGTTTTAGTACTGCGAAAGAAATGGTTTGTGGTTGTGCAGGAGGAAGAGACCCCTAAATTCCCGGAGCATCGAAGTGACATGACAGGATGACATCATCGGGGGTGATGTGGACCAGTTCCGCAGTTCGGAAATTCAACAGTTCAACAGCTTGGAGAAAATGTCGAAGGCAAGAAATCCTCGAAGTCCCGAAGCGTCGGGTATGAAGTGGTAAGATGATGTCATCTAGGGTGATGTGGACCAACCTAAGTCTTCCACGTGTCACTTGTTTCCATACTTTTGATAGACCCTTAGTACCAATTGGAACCTAACATGTGTCACTCAACAGAGGGGCCACGTGTCACCACTTTGATTGGTGACAGATGTACTTCGTGGGCCCTGAAAGGTTAAGTAGTTCGGGAGCTTGACGTTCGGGGAAAATTGTTGGAAGAACTCTTGGACCTCCAAAGTCCCGCAGTCCCAAAGTTTCAAAGTGAAATGGAAGTGACGTCACCTGGGGTGATGTGGAAACACATAATTCATGCCACGTGTCAATGTGTTTTGAGATTTTTAAAGGATGATTTGGCAAGTAGAGCTTGACACATGTCACCCATCAAATAGGGCCACATGTCTGCTTCTAGTGTTTTTCCATGTGGTGCCTATTGATATTATGGTAGTTTCAGGAGGTATCAACCTCCATTGTGACCCTTTGACAAGATTAGAATATTCTAGAAGCAATAAAATAGGTGAATGTAACCCTAGAAGAGATGTCGGCTAAGAGAAATAATTAATATGAATTAATTAGTACCCAGAATCAGAAGTCCGCCCAAGTAGCCTACCAGAGCTAGTATAAATACAGGGCGCCATTTATCATTTTACATATAGCTCTCATAATTACAGAGAGACACTTGTGCACACTGCTGTCTGGTAGTCTTGTGCACAAGTTCTGGAGAAGGTGCTACCACCAGTTCTGAAGCCTATTGTTTCTATATTTCTGGGTTGGAATATCTAATCAGATTTGGTTACTTCTTTCTTGGTGCATTAACCTTGATTGGCTATTGGTTTTCTACCAGGATTCTTCTCTTTTTCAAGTTCAAGGTGCTCGGAGGGTGGCTTCGGCCTATGGTTGGGTGACAATAGTGATATTGTCTATGGTAAAATGAGCACATTCTAACAGGTTATGGGCCCACACCTCCTTCATTTCAGTCTAACCATTGGAAGGGAGAATAACCATTAGCATACTAAGCTCTTTGAAGAAATTTCGCTAGGGTTTACTAGCAGGAGCAACTTCCAAGACAGTGTCGCTAGGGTTACTAGTAGGAGCAGTTGCAGAAACCCTAAAACCCCAATCCAACACCTTGTGATGGAACATCTCGCTCAAGAAGAATGTATTCAAGTGTGCCTTAGTCCAATGCACCTCTTGGCACTCTCATAAGGCAAGAACATAAAATTTGAATTTTTGGATCAAGGCATGACCAGTCACTAGTCAACCAAAGTCATGAGTGAAAAGACTAGTCATCTACACTACTCAACACTCACAGGAATAATTGAAGATGACATGTGGATAATTGATAGTGGAGATTCTAGGCATATGAAGGGAGATCAAGCTGGACCCTCTAATATAAATGAGAATAAGACATCGTACATGGTAGATCTTGGAGACAAAATCACTTACCCAGTCAAAGGATTTGGACAAGCCTTCGTCAAGTTGAAAAAGGGTAACAATTTTCATTTGAGAAATGTCTTATATGTACCTGATTTAAAAAGAATATTGTATCCATATATTGCCTAGAAGAAAAAGGAAACATAATATCTTTCATAGATGGAAAAGTGTTATCTTGGCATAAAGGCATAGAGAATGCTAGGGTTATTGGAACCCGTGAAGGAAATCTATATAGACTACTAGAACAAAATGAAGAAGCTCTTGTACATGAAGAAGTTGTTAGAATATAGAAGATGGTGTGCTCATTTTACCATTGACAATACCATCGTCACCCAACCACAGGCCAAAGCCTCCCTCTGAGCACCTTAACCTTGACTGAGAATTCCTCCAGAAGCAAACCCTAGGCTAGATAGCCAAACAAGGAGCAGCACATCAATCCCTAAGGATAGCGCATCAAAAAAGTTGATCAGATAGTCCCAAACCCTACCCAAGAGATATCCAAGCCAATACTGAAACTAGTTGTTGTTGCAGCTGCACCTGCAACCCTCCTCCAAACCTGCGCACCAACTGCAACTGCAGTGCGCACCAACTGGGAAAACTGCAGTCCTGAGATGTGACAAATGAAAACTGGCGCCCTATATTTAGAGTAATCCTGCCAGTTTACTGGGGTCGACTTCTCTTTCTGGGTATGTGTCTGTTCAGTATATTATTATTAATTCTGGCTGACTTCTTCTCTTGGAGGATAATAGCCTAATATAAATTTTCTTCTTGAGCCGACAAGGCTTCTAGGGTTATTATCCAACTCATTAAGGTTTCTCTTTCTTCCCGGAGTCTTCTATTCTCATCAGGTTCACATGTGGGGGTAAATACCTCCCGCAGCTACCATAATATTAACACTCCCTCCTAGCTAGAGAGGTATTTATAGGTAATGGACTTGAGCAAAAAACATACCATTTACCCGGTAGCATCAATATAGTCATCTAGACTATTTCATGACTAGATCATGAGAATCACCATCAATATCAGCTGCATCATTTCTCGAAACCATACTTCATTTGAGTAGTTAGATATGATGCTGGATAAGTCACTCTCACCATGGAGTGATACAGGAGGAGTAAAATCTCTGAACTGTTTTCCGTCTGGAAAAATCTATGTTCACCATTCATCTGAATGATCATCTCCAATAATCTACTGATAGTCTTCAAGGAAATTAGAACAAGGATAGAACACACCTGTGTCTATTCATAGTAGTACACAACTACAATCCAGTGCTTAACTACCACATCAAGTAACACAAAAGTACTTGATCAACAACGTAATGTTGTGAACGGTGAAACATATTCACCATAGTAGTCCTCATCTACTGTCATATAGTCTTCATAACAAGCATCGGAGAGCATCCTGCATAGAAACAATGTTATGATAAAAACTGTATCATCTGGGCCAATCTTTCACTCACGTCTGTGAGATCTGAAAGAATGTCTGCCACCACAGTAGTCTTCATCTGCATAGAAACAATGTTATCATAAAAACTAAATCAACTGGGCCAATCTTTCACTCATGTCTGTGAGATCTGAAAGAGTGTTTGCCCTCAGTATAGAATATCAACAATGATCATCTGGGCCAATCTTTCACTCACGTCTGTGAGGTTTGAAAGAATGTCTGCCCTCAATATATAACATCAATAACAATCATCTGGGCCAATCTTTCACTCACATCTGTGAGGTCTGAAAGAATGTCTGCCCTCAACATAGAATATCAATAATAGGCTATCTGCCCCATTCTTCTCAACCAAGGAAGAAGGATTGTTTATGATTTCTGAACCTGGACCA
>ML793643.1:359366-382968 GCA_009831015.1 Picea engelmannii | reverse complement strand
TGGGTGACTCATTAATAGCATGGCTTAGTAAAAAGAAAGGATCCATTTCATTATCAACTACAGAGGAAGAATACATTGCTATTACTACTTCCTTCACTCAGATTTTGTGGATGATTCAAACTCTTGCAGATTTGAAGGTAAACTATACTGTTCTAATTACAATTCACTGTGATAACACCAGTTCCATTAGTGTCTCCAAGAATATTGTTCTTCACTCCAAGACTAAACATATCCCAATAAAATACCATTTTCTCAGAGAAAAATTTACAAATAGATTCGTTCAGCTGAATTATATTCATTCCACAGAACAGATAGCTGATATCTTTACTAAACCGTTAGCAACAACCCATTTTGGATATCTTTGTCAAAAGTTGGGGGTTATAACATCTTTCATCTAATATGTTCACCTGATCAGGGGGAGTACTTATTGAATATCTGTTGAATTTCTAAGTTGCTCATAGTTGACAGGGGGAGTATGTACTGCAACAGCTCAGGGGGAGCATGTTTCTTCTTTGACATTGATGTCAAAGGGGGAGAAAGTGTGGTAAATTTCAAGGATACTACAGTGGTGGTAATTTCAAGGATGCTACAGTGGTATAGTTGCATGCTTTTCAAGATGTTGCCATCAATGCCAAAGGGGGAGATTGTTGGCATGTTTTTAGACAGAGGCAGAGTATGTGTGTTTGTCATTGATGGCGCGTGTTTGTCATTGATGGCGAATATCAACATGATCAGTAGCATAGTGATAATGGAAAGATTAGCAGTGTAAGCTCAGAAGGAGGAAAACAGTCAAAGCACAACAAATGTGGCAAGATCAATAGTGTAAGCTCAGAAGGAGGAAAACAGTGAAAGCACAACAAAGGTGGCAAGATCAGCAGTGTAAGCTCAGAAGGAGGAAAACAGTCAAGGCACGAAAAAGGTTTCATTTCAGAGTTTTGCAGATTGAGAAATCCAAAGGAAAGAGGTTCAAACTCGCGATAACAATCCTGATTGTTGGAGTCATAGGACACATGGCAAGCAATTGGAATTTCGCTGACTTGCACATTGGAGGAGTAAATGGAGCATGGTGTGGGAAATCGCGATATGCGATATCACAAAAAGATATGAACCATAAAATCATCGAGATCGTGGACCGTTGATCAGGCATGACGAAGGCCCATGAAGTTGAAAAATCGCGATAATATCTTGACCGTTGATTCAAGAAGGACACGTGGTGAAATCGCGATAATATCTGGACCGTTGGTTCTATAGGACACATGGAGAAAGATCATCATTTCGCTGACTGGAAATTCAAAGGAGATAAGTTCTCATTTGATTGGTGAGTGGTCATATCTCGTGGTCACATTGTCGAGATCTGGAGAGCAGAGCTAGAGAATCCAAGCTCTATTTCGAAGTTCGTAACATGGAGAGTCGAGAGGACTCATCACAGAATACCTGAGATGTGAAAGTGCGAAATGAATTTTCGAATAAGGATGTGGTCACAGCCAATGGTTACATCTGCGGAAGATGGAGGAAGAAGCTAGTAGTGTTAAGCTCCATCTCGGAGTCTCGGCAATCGCAAGTTGGAGTATTAAGAACCTTCATCACAGGAATCGCGATATGCAAGATCGTGATGAGATATCAACCATCGGATCATTGGAGATCTCAATCGTTGATCAGGCTTGATAAATTTCATAAGTTCGTGAAATACGAAGCACCTTTTGGCACAACCTGTGGTCACCCCCAGTGGTCATGTGAGGGGAAGAAGTTAGCAGTGTTAAGATCCATCTCGGAGTTTCGGCGATTGCTACTTGGAGTGTCAAGACCCTTCATCATAGGAATGTCGAGATGCGAAATCATGAAATTCAAATTTTGTTTAGCGCTCGGTCACAGCTAGTGGGCATATGAGATAAACGCGAAATCCTGCGGATTTAATCCAATGGTACTGGTTAATTGGAAACTTTATCGAAGGGTTACTTTTTCACCTCATAGGTAATCGATCAGTTACGATTTAGTTAGCAGAATTGAATCATGAGTCTTGGACGATTGGCGATTCAGTTGCTGATGCATTTTCTTGGAGATTCAAGGTGTAACTGAATAGGTGGTATAATATAAAATGGAGATGCAATGACTGTGGAAGGTTGGTTGTTCTGAATGAAAAATGAGTTGAATTGTAAGAAAGGGAAAATTACAGTATGCACAGTGTGAGACTGACAGTATGCGCAGTGTGAGATAAAACTCAGAAATGAGTAACATATGAGGAATAGACAGAGGAAGAGAAGAATTTCAGAATAGCTTGAAGCAAAATGGAATTGTAGAACAGACAGAGGAAGAGAAGAATTGCAAGAAAACTTGAAGCAGAGTAGAATTGCAGAACAGACATAGGAAGATAAGAATTGCAGAACAGTTAGAAGTAGACCATATTTACAGAACAGAGAATAAGTGGTAAGAATTGATTTATCTGTGTTGTTGGTTATTCAATCATTTATTTATAATAAGGGTGGTCAGGAGGTGCTAGGGAGGATTGTTTTCCTCAGAGGTTCAAGTGGGTGCTTGAACACAGGGAGTTGTAGCTTCCATTTGGTTGTAGCCAGAGAAACCAGGGTGGCAGGATGGTGCAAGGGAGAACATTGGTTCTCTGATATATAGGTCGGTGCCTATGTAAGTTGGTGCTTCCATCTAGTCAGTGTTGGAACACTCAGGGAGTTGGTGCTTCCTTCTAGTCGGTGCTAAAGAAACCAAAGAGTTGGTGCTCTCAACAAGTTGGAGCTTGTAAAATAGAGGTAGTAGCCTCACTTTGAGTTGGTGCTCAAACATAGATGATGTACAAAACTTAAAAGACTACCTATCATTTCGAAGAAGAAGAGGTTTTCTCCCTTTATGGGTTTCCTCATGAAAATATGTCTCTGTGTATATCTTATGTGTGACTGATGCTCATTATTTATGTTGTCCATATGTTGTATAGTATTGATGATCACTTGAAGAAAGATTAAGAATGGTTTAATAGACTTAAGATTGTTTAAGCACAATAACAACTGATTCACCCCCCCTCTCAGTTGTCTTAGTAATTTCAACAAAAGATTCATCAATTCCCAGGAAAATGGATCGTGTAGGGAGGCAATTCATGCATATCCTACACAGAGGAGTGAACCGTGCTCAGCAGATCATGCTTAGTATCGTCTCAGGACTACACAGGGTTGTTGGGTGAAAAGGTAATCCAAAACACAGAGAAAAATTGCAAACGCATAGGTCAATTGTCAAATCGATGAGGGAACAAGGACGGATTCATTGGGTAAGGAGGGAAAATTGTTGAGAGATAAAAGGGGAAAAATGGATGTCATTTCGTTGGGCAAGAGGAAGAAGGCACAGAGAAATTCCAACATTGAGGAAAAAAGGAACACGATCCAGAATTGAAATTTAAAACACATAGATGCATTCAACTTCCTTTCGAAGAGAATTTGTGGCTACAAACTTTAGTTCAATATAAAAAAAATTGACAGAGAACAATCAACGTAGAGGTTGATCCTTTAACTTCTCTAAGAGAAATCAGAATTGGCAGAGATTAAAGGGGAGAATAAAATGCCCAGAAGGGGACTCTAAATTGGGAAAAGTTTTAGTCTCCATACACAGAGATTAAAGAAGGAAATTGACGCCAAGACGGAACTCTAACTTGATCAAAATTAATTTCCATACATAGAGATAAAAGAAGCTAAAACAACGCTAGTGAACATCCATAAGACCATAGATCTTAATTCGGGTTGATATGAGAAAACTAAAATGAATTGTAAAACTTAATATGAGTGTATCTGAGATGTTGACATCCACAGAGAAAGGTTGTTGTGCATGGGAATGATCATCATCAACCGAGACATGAGTTGTTTGGAAGGGCTGTTGAAATCAGTTGCAGCAGCTAAGTCATTAGCCAAAGGAAATCGAATGAATCTGATTGCATGATATGGAAGGTGCAAGCAACGCCAATATGTCCCAAAATATTGGAACATTAAAGAAAGAGAAGGAGAATAAGGTCTTTTAACAGAATGTGGTTTGACGAGAAGGATGTTCAAATAGCATTGTACTTCCATTGAATTTCTTTCTTTTATTTTATCACAATTCATTTAAAATTTTAAGTTGGGAACATGATGCATCCATACTAGTACCCTTATAAACTACAAAACATAAGGGAATTTGGCCATTCCTAAATCATAATTCTTCATAGCTTAAAGAGAAATTTCTATAACAACATATACATTTTTAAAACTTAATCCAACTGAAATTTGAATGAAAAATACTATATCCGGCAAAACTGAAACTTGAAGATGATCTTTGACAGCTCACGCTCCTTCCCTTATCTCGTTTTATAATTGTGGGACTTCACTGGTACCTCCCATCCAACGCTAGGGGTACTCTTCTTCCCCCTTAGGCCCCCAAGCCACAAAGGGGCCACGCACAACATAACCAGAATACTCTAGCTCTCAACTCGCCTCACAAGGTAGAGCTACCACTCTCTCACTCGAGCTAGGTATCCCAACTCTCACAAGAAAAACCAATCAAAATTTCTGCAGCACAACCTTACTCATACCAGTCATGATCCATTCCTCCTCTCAGCCATTTATTTTATATAATTTTTCTTAGTGACCACTTGCCATTTGCACATTTAATTCGGTTTTTTTTTTTTTTTTTTTTACTTTACTTTCCCCATACACTTGTCACTTGTTCCCTTAGTTGCACCAATAAATCCATAATTTAATTTAATTAAATGTCAATTTGCCTCACCAATCCTAAAAGCGCTCATGAAATCACTCATAGTTGTCCCTTTATTCCCTTTATTTCCCTTTTAATGGCTGACACCTTTATAAAACTGAGTTGTGTTTAATTTAGGAAAGTTCTTTAGTTGTCACTTGAAGCTAGGTGACTATTAGCACTAGGAATCACCCTAATATTTCATGTAAGTTAATCCAAGTACCCATTAGGTTATGTGTAAATGTAAAAGAATTTTTAAGGGTTCAAATGGATAAGACTCAAGATGACAATGTTCTAACTCAAAAATCTGAGCTAGCATGCATGAGAAATCGAGGTATTGACTAACTTCAATCAGTAAGTGGGAGTAAAGGTGAACAGAGGGAAGACTTTGGTGAGAAGAATGTAAAGGTTGCTATAAACATCAAGTCTGCAAGAAACCTAAGGAAGAAAGACTCTAACACAAGGTCTTCTTGAGTTCAAAGTTTAAGGACAATAAAGAAACATCATAATAATATTATAATCAAACATTCATCATAATATCACCACAATAATCCATGTGAATCATTCAAGCATGAATACTTTAGCATCAGAGGCAAACAAGATGGAATAAGAAAGTTGATTTCTATTAACCAAGATATCTCAAATAAAGTCACACAACCAATTCACAGTAACTTCATAAAAATATTACAGCATAGGGGATCCTAGCTCAACCATTCGAACCTACTAAAGAATTTAGACTATCTATTTATAACAAAAGGGGAGGCAACAGCTAGAGGTACGATCTAGCCTTCTTCCCATGAAAATCTCCAAGTATTTATTCCATCTAACAATTTAAACTAATGGTTGTGCTATAAAAGGGGAAAATGTTGGTCACTGATCCAACCAATATTTGAACTGACTTGATCTTTCTTTGATTCGCAACTCCTTGCCTGCCAAATTTCCTTCAGGGGGCATGTAACTATCATCATGTTACCAGTTGCTACCTCTACAATTCTCCACTTCATCAGTTATTCATAAAGATGCTAATTCGACTCCCCTTGAATCTTGCTACCTATTGGTAGCATCATTTGGTAGTGAACCTTTGTAGCTCCTTTACCAAATTTCCTATGATTTTGTAGCACAACCTCCAAAATAGACAAGTCGAATGAGTAGCGCCAAGCTTGTGTGTCTTCTGTGCAAAATTCGGCCTCTGTCAAAATTTCGGTAGTGTCTTCATGTGTGTCTCTATCAAAATTTTGATAGCGCCCGCCTATATAATTCACTCTCTGTTGAAATTTCGATAGTGCCTGCCTATGTGTTTGCGTGCAATTTGGTAGCGCCATCATAATTCACAGCACTATCACTTCATCGTTGACAGATTTGGTAGCACCCTCTAGCAGTTAGCACCACCAGTAGTCTTAGGTTATTTAGCAGTGTTATAGGTAGCGGACTGATGGAACATGAAAATTAGACTATTCTGTAGCGCCATAGCACTACGGAATTTCTTCTCTACTACTGTTGAAGGGATTAATTATTTGCAAAAAACCCAAAACTTTGAACAATAAGCACTAGGAACCTGTATAGCTTGTATAAATGGCAAATGTAGTATTTCCTTAATTACTTATCTTTGCAAAAAGGGGCCATCTTCAAAAATGGAGCTCACCTTTCACCAATTACTTCATTAACCTGACACTCCTTGTAGAAGGATGAATTCCCCTTGGCACAACAGTATGGTTCCCTTTAGCAGTAACAGGCTTCTTCACTAGAACTATGCTCTCCTTGGTTGTTGGTTTCTCCTTTTCAATAGTAGCTTCAACCAATACATTCAAGTTTCTTTGATCCATTTCATCTTGGAACAATTGCAGTTCTGCTTTGAGATTTTTGTTCTGAGATTTAAAGTCTTTTTTTTTCCTATAGAGGTTATTAAGTTTCTTATGAAAAGGTTGGGCTCTTCTTGCTGCAAATATTATTAGATCAGGAGTGTGGTTGTAGCTATCCATGAGTTCTTTCATCTTAACCCTGTCAGAAATGTTGGATTACTTCAACACACACCTAGGATTTCTTTTTCCTAAGGTTTTTATTTGTTTATTAGTCATAATTAGTCATTATTTAGCCTCCTATATTTTAGGAGAGAATATTCCACCTGGAGAATATTCTCTTTCAGTTCACACTTCAGTTTGACTAGTTGAGTTGAGTTTAGATGTTGTATTAGGATCATCACCATGAAACATTGGGATCATCACCATGATAATTCTACCTTGCCTTGGTATCATCACCAGAGTGGCGCATTAGCCTTGATTCCTTGAGTTAATTCCTCACTACTTTATGTTCAGTTAGTTAACTGAAGACTAGTTGACTAGTTAACTCAACTAGGTGGCAATTCACTCCTGTAACTGCCTGAGAGACTAGAATAGGTGGAATTTCACTCCTGCAACTGTTGGTGTGTGTCCATATCACTCTACACTACCACTATGGTGACTTGGTTCACCTCAAGTCGAACTCATTGAGTTATACAGAGTATATCATATGTAAATTATTCATTATTTTCACAATGGTTAATGAGAATTCTTCCATTCTTTCTCTCCTTCTTCTTTCGTTTCCAATTCTCTCTGCAAATGTGTGTATCTTTGTTTAGCTACTATTCTATGTAGGTTCAACACATTTACATGGTATCATATCCGACGGAATTCTAAGAAAAAACTACACCAAAAACATTTGTAGGTACAAAAGATTGAAGACAACGGAAAGATGGAATTCCAAAAAGAATTCATTCTTACACCTTACAACTATTTTGCATGGAAGGAGAAAATAGACATATGTCTCTGATCCATAGGGTTGTATAGGTTAACCATGAATACAGATACAGAACCGACATCATCCATAGAAAAATTCAAGTACTTAAATCGCATGGATGAGGCACTCGAAACAATTTGCAGTCTTATCTCTCTCGATCTCCTTTTTCACATATCTTCCTGTAAGACTCCCAATGAAGCCTAGAAAATCTTGGAAGGGATATTTGGAAAACAGGATTATATGAGGGGACACATGCTAGAGGTGTAACTTCTCACATTGGATCCAAAAATCTTTGACAATATCCAAGATTTATTTACAAAATTCAAGGATTTACTATCACAACTCAAAGCTTGCGGGGTTGATAAATCGGCGGAGGAGAAAAAAATGGTTCTCACCATTCTCTCCAAGCTTGGTCCTGAATTTTCTATATTCGTATCTACATTCCATACTATCAGATTCGCCTCTAGATCCATATGGAAGATGCCTTCTCTTGAGGACTTTATCGAATCCTTGACACAAGAGAAAACCAAGCTCATCAACATGGGCACAATCAAAGACCCAGGGGTGCATGCACTCGTTATGCATGATGGAAGCCACAAATATCAGAAATATAAAGATAAAGATAAGCATAAATTTCATTCACATACGAAGAAGGAAGGGTACACAAAACCCTTCACTGATGCCTCTCGATCCAAAGGAGAAAAGGGAAGAAAAGGAGAGAAATACACATACTGTCACAAAGGATTCCATTCGGAATCTATATGCATGCAAAAATAAATAGATATGATGTCTCAAATACTTCAGTAAAACAACCTTGGAGATCGCATCCCCGAGGGTGCAAAGAAGAAGAAGCCAGAAGATCTGAATTCCAAGAAAGGCGATTCTAGCCATGCCTTGATTGCCATCAACTCCTCTCCCGATGCTTGGATTGTAGATTCAGGAGCATCACATCACATGGTTGCCTCAGAAGAATTATATTCTTCATTGGATGCATGCAAATATCCTCTTATTCTGATGTGGGACAACTCTTCTGTCAAAGTCACCAACAAAGGAAGGATTGAACTCACCAATGGAAGTTTCGAGAATGTGCTGCATGTTCCCAAGATTTCTGTCAATCTTCTCTCTGTGTATCAGATGACAAATTCTGGCACCAGAAAGAGAGTCGTATTCACACCAAATTCCATTGACATCTACGGCATGCAAACCAACTCCAGGGTTGCAACCGGTGAGGTAAATCATCAGTCTAGATTGTATACATTTTCTAAATTCATTGAACCTGATTCTGCTTTACTGCTTACTCATGTTGATGAAAGTAGTAGGATATGGAATGAAAGGTTTGGACATTTGAATTTCAGATACATGCAACATATTATCAAGCACAAATTAGTTTATGGTCTACCAGACATCCATTTCTCCAAGGTAGTATGTGAGGGATGTGTTCTCGAAAAACACCCTCAAGAGAAATTCGACAAAGGAAAGTCTCAGCAAGCTTATGCACCTTTATATATGATCCACAGTGACCTCATGGGTCCTTTCCCACATCCATTGATCATCAAGGAGAGGTTTTTTCTCATTTTTGTTGACGATTTCTCACATTTTACATGAATATACTTTCTCAGGAAAAAATCCGAGGTCTTTCAACACCTCAAAGATTTCAGAGCTTTGGTTGAGACATAGTCCGGAAAGAATATCAAAGTCCTCCAAACTGATAATGGGGGAGAGTATGTAAATCATGATATCCATAATATTTTCCATGAGGAAGGGATTCAGTTGCAACATATAGTTCCCTACACTCCGCGGAAAAACGGAGTTCCTGAGCGGAAAAATAGATCTCTAAAGGAGATGGCATCTTGCATGTTGCATGCAAAGTCACTACCACAGAGACTATGGGCCAAAGCACTTAACTGTGAAACATACATCCAAAAAATATCTCCCCATATATATGTCAAGGATAAGACCCCCTACAAGGCTTGGAGCGGCCTCAAACCGGAAGTGGCCCACTTTCGCATTTTTGGTTCACGTGCATGGGCCTGGATTTTCTCTGAAACGAGGAAGGCACTTGATCCACAGAGTACTGACTACATTTTTGTTGGATACCCCGATGGTGTGAAGGGATATTGGCTTATTGATCTTTCCTCAGACTGACTCATCATTGAGCGTAGTGTCCAATTCGAGGAAAGTGTCTCAAATGTACCCCAACAGTCGCATGCAGACACCTTCACTCTTACACATGTCCAAGATGATGAGAATGCACATGTCGAATCTTCTTCAAATGAGAGTTATGATTCAGAGGACTCAGATGATTCAGATTCAGATTCAATACAGTCAGATGTAGATTCAGAGCATCCAAATGTAGTTGCAGAGGCAGAGCAGAGGCCCAAGTGGGCATATACTACTCTTCATGATGCAGGGGATCTTGTTGGTGATCTAGCCGATACCAGGAGGACTCGATCTGATTTCAAGGAGCCTCCTGTTTCACTCACTGCCACTGAACCATTGCCATCCAGGCATATTTTATTGGTTCAGTCTTTAGATCCACAGTCTTATGGTGAGGCTGCTGGAAATCCCTTTTGGGAATCCACCATGCAAGAGGAGTACAACTCCCTCCTCGAGAACCAAACTTGGGATCTAGTTCCCCTTCCTTCTGGGAGGAAACTTTTCAGATGCGGTCTACATGACCAAGAGCGCAGCGGATGGACATATCAACAAATACAAAGACAGGCTTGTTTCCAAAGGCTTTCAGCAGGTTCATGGTATTGACTATGATGAGACCTTCGCTCCAGTAGCAAAGATGGATTCCATACAATTGGCACTTTCCATTGCGGCTGCCAAGGGATGGGAAGTCCATCAGATGGACATGAAGAATGCATTTCTTCACGGTGATTTCTCTGAGGAGATCTACATGGAGCAGCCCCAGGGATTTATGCAGGACTCATGTTTGGTTTGTCGGCTAAAGAAGTCACTTTATGGCCTCAAGAAGGCTCTAAGGGCATGGTATGCCAATATGGACTCCTAGTTGTTGTCACATAACTTTGTACGTTGTAAATCAGACCTGAATGTATACATGTTTAGGATGACTGGTTAACTTCTAATTTTAGTTCTGTATGTCGATGATTTGTTGATCACCGAGTGCTCGACTTCAGTGATTGTTACAGTCAAGAGGATTCTACATGACATGTTTTTGATGACGAACATGGGTCTGCTACACTTCTTCCTTGGACTTGAGATCAATCAGGATGCATTAAGCATCAAACTGTCTCAAGATAAGTATGCACAAGATATCCTTGAGAGATTTCACATGACAGACTACAAGTCTACTCCGACTCCTTTTCTATCAAGAGTCAAACTTGAGGATGGCAAGGAGAGTCCACTGGTTGACAACACATTGTATAGACAGCTAGTGGGGATTTTGTTGTATCTTACACACTCCATACCAAACCTCTCATATGCAGTTGGTGTAGTTTCCAGGTTCATGTAGGAGATGCATGAGCTACATTGGAAAGTTGCAAAGTGTATCCTTCAATACGTACAGGGCACATCACCTTTGGGATTCATTATGCATCAGACTCTACATTAGATATCATTGGGTTTACTAATTTTGACTGTGCTGGTGATAGCATTGATCGCAAGTCCACATATGGTTACTCACTCAGTCTTGGTTCTAGGCCTATCTGTTGGTCGAGCAAGAAGCAAGCTTCCATTTCTCTATATTCAGTTGAGGCAGAGTACAGAGGGTTAGTTAACATAACCATTCAGGCTATGTGGCTACAACATTTTCTCACTGATTTGGGCATTAAGTTTCATCGGCCAATCGTCATCTAGTGTGACAACTAGAGCACTCTGAATTTCTGCAAAGATTCAATTTAGAGGTAGTGGAGGAAGCACATCAAGATCCACATGCACTACATCTAAGACTTAGTACATGAGGGGATCTTCAACTTACAGTTATGTCCTTCAGTAGAACAAATGGCAAACATATTCACCAAGACCTTCACTGAGAAGAAATTCCATTCTATGTGAAGTCATCTTAGAGTGAAGGACACAGTTCCCTAGCAACTGTATTTCTTCTTTTTACATACATTGTACCTTGAGGGGGGGGTTCTCATGATTTTTTCCCTCTTTCCTCACTTTATTTTTAGTGTATCTTTTGTACTTGGGTACCTAACATGGCCTCATTGCTGAGACCCAATCTTTATTTTCACCATAGTGATGTTCAGGGGGGGTGTTGGAGTTACTTCAACACACACCTAGGATTTCTTTTTCTTAATGTTTTTATTTGTTTATTAGTCACAATTAGTCATTATCTAGTCTCCTATATTTTGGGAGAAAATATTCCACCTGGAGAATATTCTCTTTCAGTTCACACTTCAGTTTGACTAGTTGAGTTGAGTTTAGATGTTACATTGGGATCATCACCATGCAACATTGGGATCATCACCATGCTAATTCGACCTTGACTTGGTATCATCACCAGAGTGGTGCATTAGCCTTGATTCCTTGAGTTAACTCCTCACTACTTTATGTGCAGTCAGTTAACTGAAGACTAGTTGACTAGTTAACTCAACTAGGTGACAGTTCACTCCCATAACTGCCTGAGAGACTAGAATAGGTGGAAGTTCACTCCCATAACTGTTGGTGTGTGTCCATATCACTCTAGACCACCACTATGGTGACTTGGTTCACCTCAAGTCGAACTCATTGAGTTATACAGAGTATATCATGTGTAAACTATTCATTATTTTCACAACGGTTAAAGAAAATTCTTCCATTCTTTCTCTCCTTCTTCTTCCTTCTCCAATTCTCTCTGCAAATGTTTGTATCATTTTTTAGATAGATCTATTATGTGCAGGTTCAACACATTTACAAGAAATGCCTTATGCTTTTAAATGAGCCACTTCCTTTCTAGCATCCCTGAGTTTCCTGATCAGTCTTTTGAACGTTTGGTTGCTAGGTGGAGTAGTGATGTGAACAGTCTCAACAGGATTTTTCATGGCTTCCTCCTCCTACTGCACAAGGATTACTTCTTCTATCTCAATAGGCTTCTCAATGTCTTTGCATTTATCTTTCTTCTTCTTTAGAATGGAGACCTTTGGTAAGACATGTTCTTCAACAACCCCTTTAAGAGTTGATGATCTTGTGAAAGGCCTTCTAATCTTGGTGCTAGATGTTGAAAGAAATGAAGAGAAGTGTAGCTTATTCCCTTTCTTTGCTATAATTTTAGTAGAGGAAGGGACCTCTTCTAACTCTGGTGTAGGAGGGGGTCAAAGGTCTCTCTGTGGAGAATGATAGGTCCCATCCTCAGTTCTTGCAACCTCCTTGATGGCTTCTTGATCTTGAACAGGAAATCTACTCTTTCTTTTCTTGCTAGTACATGTTTGAGCAGCACTGGTGGATGGAAAAGGACTTGCTATCTATGATTGAGGAGTAGCTGCTATGTCCAATTTCATGTGAGCAGCAGTAATGAAGTGTTCCCATGAGATGTTCTTCTTTCACAAATCTTCAGCAACCATCATTCTAATATAACCATAATGAAAAATGCTAGTATCCACAACCTTTGACTTGGATTGAACCCTGTCTAACATCTTGACTATGCTCCTTAGCAAATATAAGGGAATGTTCATTTCAATTTTTCCAGTAAAATGCAACAGAAGCCTTATATGGTACTGGTATAGTGTATTGAACCTCCCTTCACATGTGAAGTACCTCTGAATGATCCTCAATATTTTATCAAATTCTCCAACAAGATGATTTCTTGGCACCCCTTTGGAAATATTTTCAGTTTGATATTCAGGCTTAAAGAAGTCTTTGGCATAATATGCATCCAAGGCCATGGATTTAAACCAACTCTCACCAGTGATAGGGATCCCTGTAGCAGCTAAAATAAAGGTCTCAGACACCTCAAATTCTAGGTTTCCTACCTTGGACTTCAGGCCATCAAAATGTAAGGAAAACTGTCTTGTCACCTCAGGATGACCCCTTTGCATATTTTGGCATAAAGTGAGGCAGCCCACTCTTTGAAAAACTTCTCTAGCCATGGGCTCTGCCTCAAATAGATGCATGTCTGCAGACTCAGTTCTAACCACATTACCTCCCTTGTGCGACTTCTTCTTCTAAGGATTCTCCATAATTTAGGATAAAAAGATTTAGATCTATGGAGTGGTGATGACCAAGAAGCAAAGAGTCAAACCTAAGAAATAATATGATAGTGAAGAGTGGCTTCCCCTTTCCAGAAAATTCCCCCAAATGTAGACTAATTACTAGCTTAGGAAACAATTGTTGTAAATTTCCCTCCCTTGACTATGTACAGGTATTAAAACTGAGGAATAATCATATGGTGAAGGGATACACTGTAAAGTCTTTAAAAACTGGGTCAAAACAATCCAATTGAAAGGAAGAGGAGGCAGGGGAAGAGGCAATGTCGTTTCAATGGTGTTTCTGAGTAGCACATTGCGCATGTAGGAAAAGAAACTTGCTTGGGTACTGAGAGTTTGCGAGCACGAAAAGAAGATGTCAGGTGATGGTAGCTGCAGTCATGAGTGGATGAGTTTTATAGGAAAGTTCGAAGTAAAAAATCTCCTCGAATTATGCAAGCAAGTTGAATACCAAAAATCCGAGTGATAATTTCTCCTTGAAAATGATATGCACAGGGGAAAAAGCAATGGAATACCTGGAGAATAATGACAACTCGGAGTTCGAGAAAAATCTTAGAAGAATATCATGAGAAATTTGGCCTCGGGATCCACCTCAGCATCTGATTCGGTAGCGCCACTGCTAACTGGTCCGAACTGGTAGTTTGTGCAGAGCAGCAATTTGAGTTTTTCAAAATTTGAAAAATGTTAGCAAAGCTCATAAATATGAATCCTCGAAGGCATATTTTTAACTAACCAAGGTGTTGAAAACAAGGAAGAGATGACATCAGTGCAATAATCAACAATCATGGTGAAAGATGAAAAACATGGAGTGCACTACGGAATTGTTGGTGAGTTGGCAGCGCCCCTTTTCAAATAATGATTTGACCAGTAAACATGGGACAAAGCACAACAAGGCAAGGCTATGGAGGCATGAGTGAGGAGAGTGGCATGTCAAGTTGAGCTAGTCGTGGAGTGAGTGGGACTTAGTGTCAAATCAAGGAGGGGATCAAAAACATAAGTCATGAAAAAATGAACCTAGGCCAAAATTTCATGTGAGGATCAAAATTTAAGCCATGACTTAAACCTTTATTTATCAAGGGAACCTAAGAAAACACACTTTTAAGGGGATAAATCAAAAATTAAAATCTAAAGGATTAAAAGAAAATTAAAACTAAAGGCTAAAGACCCAAGGCAACTTAGTGTGATAACATTGTTTCCATAGCGGATGGCATGCCCCTTGCAGGCTGCCAAGAACAAGTAGATCCAGTGCCTTATTCTAGGGCTATGGGGTCAATTATTAAACAAAAAATAAAATAAAGATGATATTTACAATGACATGAAAAGCCGCTCATGGCTCAAGCAAAGTACTTTTTTAGAAAATGCCCATTGACAAGGCCACCAAAAACTTCTTCATCCTCCAAATTCTGTAACTTGAAAGTGTTATTAGAGAATACCTCGAAAATTTTGAAGGGACCAATCCATAAGGCTTCAAATTTATCATGATTTCCTTTGTCTTGTTTTGGTGCATCCCAGTTGAGCACCAAGTCTCCTAGTTGAAAGTCTTCTTTGTTTACCTTTTGGTTAAAAGCATGATTGATATTTTGTTGATGATCATGTGCTTTATCTAGAAGTTGATCTCGAGTTTGATGCACTTCCACTAGCTGTTGTATCCTTATGATCATATCATTCGTCTCCCCTTGGTAATCTTGGAAAAAAAATTCCATAGGCAAGCAAAGTAGAGAAGGAAAAATGGCCTCAACTCCATTCACAATATGGAAAGGAGAAAGACCAAGGGATCTCTTCATTGTCACTTTGTCATCCCACAAAGTAAACTTGATCTTTGAATCTCATGCTTTATTGTTTTCCTCTAACAATCTTTTGATGATCTTTATAAGTCTTTTGTTAGAGGACTCTTCAAGTCCATTCCCTTTGGGGTAGTAAGGAGTAGAGTGAACCAATGTGATTCCAAACTGTTCACAGAACTGAATCAATGGTTCAGCCTTGAAAGATGCAGCATTATCAGTGACAATTGTGTTTGGGCAACCAAACCTCACCATAATATCCTCAAGGAAACCAATGATCATTTTGTGGGAAGCATTCCTTGTAGGGATAGCTTCTATCCACTTAGTAAAGTAATTTGTGGCAGTCAAGATCCACCTATGTTGACCACTAGAAGTAGGATGAATTTCCCCAATAAAATCTAGACCCCATTATTGGAAGGGTCCTGAGGCTACCACAGGCTTTAATGGAAAAGACTTGAGTTGTTGTTTTCCAAATAATTTCTTACACTTAACACAAGATCTGATCTTAGCACAGACATCAGTGAATAGAATAGGCCAGAAGTACCTAGCCCTGATAATCTTATATGTCATGGTCCTCCAAAAATGATTCCCACCACATAAACTGTCATGGAAATTAGACATAATCTTTTGGGCTTCTTGTTGGTCGAGGCATATCAAAAGCACTCCTAATGGGTCTTTCCAATACAAGACTTGATCAACGAGGCAGTATTTAATTGATTTGATTTTTAAGGCTCTCACCTTGTTCTTTTCCATACCATCTGGAGGCTGCAATTTATGTAGAAAAAATATAATGTCCTTGTACCAGCTACCAAATTTTTTGAGCAAGTGTTGATGAAATTTACCCCCAAAGCTAAGAAATTGGATTCAGCCAGCATCTTGACTAAACCTTGGCCATTAACCAATTTGTAGGCTTAATCTCAAGATCAAATTCAAGTATTTTAGCAATCCACTTGCTCTTTTTACCATCTATATCAGGTTGAATAAGAATTTCCTTTATAGAGGTTGATGGGACATAAGCAATGACTCTTGAATGTAGCACATAAACTCTAAAAGACTTGAGATATTTAACCAATGCATAGGCTTTCTTATCCATGATGTCATATTTTGATTCAACGTCTCACAATGCCATGCTGAAAAAAGCAATGGGCTGCTATAAGCCTTCAGTGTTCTTCTGCAATAAAACACATGCTATTGTATCAAATGAAGCAAAAGAAAAAATAGGAAAATCCTTGGAGTAGTTTGGGATGATGATCACAGGGGTTTCATTAAAATATTTCTTTATTTGGTCAAAATAATTATGGGACTCAGCAGTCCATTTAATTCCATTTCCTTTTCTCAACATGGTTGTAATATACTTCACCAACTCAGCAAAATTTGAAACAAACCTTCTCAAAAAATTAATTTTTCCCAAGAAAGATTGAACCTCCTTCTTAGATATAGGGAGTGACAAGGTTTGGATATCTTCAACCCTTCTAGAATCAATCCTTACCCCTTCATCTGACACAATATGCCCCAATAATTTTCCCTCCTTCATGGAAAACAATGATTTTGGGGGGTTCAAAGAGAGACCAAATTTTCTACATTTCAAGAAAACCTTTTTCAAATGATCATAGTGTTCTTTATCAAATTGTGACAACATTGTTATGTCATCTAAATAGATAACAACAAACTTGTCCTTCTCTCCAATAAATTCTTTGTACATAACTTGTTGAAAGGTTGCCCCTGCGTTCATCAAACCAAAGGGCATCTTAGCGTACATAAATGTACCCCAAGGAGTGGTAAAGGTTGTCTTCTCTCTATCTTCTGGAAAGACAGAGATATGATTGTAGCTAGAAAATCCATCAATCATGGACATCCTGTATGCACCTGTCACCCTCTACAATATGTGTTCCATCTTGGGCAAAGGGTAATTATCCTTTTTAGAGCTTCTGTTCAGATTCTGGAAATTGACGCAAAGTCTGATTTCTCCATTCTTTTTTCTCACTAGGACCAAGTTGGCCACCCATTCAGAATACCTCAAAGGAATAATAATTTTAGCATCTAAAATCTTGTTTACCTCTCTTTCCATCACATGCAGCAACATAGTATTTATTTGCCTCACTTTTGCCTAAAAGGTTTGGCCTCTTCCTTTAATGGGATCATGTGCTCTATAATGCTTGTGTCATAAGTTCTGAGATCTTCATAAGTCCAAGCAAACACGTCAGAAAATTCTTTTAACATCTTAGTACATTCATACCTCTACTACCTTGACAAGTTGCTTGACAACTTGATATATTTTGGATCCTTTTCTATACCCACGTTTCACTCAGTTATATCAGCATCATCAGTTGACACTTTCCCCTTTACTACCACATCATTTATGTCAAATAATCTTTCCAAAGGAACTAGTCCTTTTGGAATGTAGTTTCTAGGTAACTGCACAATATGATGATTAGCAATTTTATTAAGGAAAACATCAGTATGAGGATTATTTTCATATTCGTGATCTTGATCAATGTGTAATGTAGAAAACGCATCAATGGTCTCAAGGAATTTTTTAATTTCAAGATCATCTTCAAACACCTTCCAATGCTTGAAATTGTCTGGTATAGAAAGTATGTATTTGAATTCTACATCATACTTGAGTTTAGGTGGTAAGGGGACTCTGAAATTGCTTGCTGATACAGCCAAAGAATCAGCCAAGGCATTATCTTCTCTTGGAATAAATGAAATGTTAAAAGATGAGAAAAAACTGTCCACTAAGTCCCACACTTCATTTCTATAAGATCTGAGCCTAGGGTGCTTAGTTTGATAAATATTTTTGATCTGGTGGACGATCAATTCAGCATCCCCAAATATTGATATCTCTTCAATCCCCGTGTCTTTGGCAGCCCTCAATCCCAAGACAAGAGCTTCATACTCTGCCACATTATTAGTAGTTTCAAATTCTAGTTTGTATGACAAATATATAGTCTCTTGAGCAGGTGAGACAAAGACCACTCCAGCACCAACACCTTCCCTAGAAGAGGCTCCATCAAAGAAAATATTCCAAACAAAGGTAGTTAGAGGAGGCTCTTCATCACAGGTGAAAGAATGTTTTCTGATTTCAAGAGGAGTTTCAGGAGAATCAGTGAGCTGCAAAATGATGGATCCCAAATTAGTATCAAGAGAAAAAATAGGATGATTAGTGGGGTTTGCTTCGTCACTAATAATGTAAGCCAAATGAGCCTCCCTGTAAATTCTTCTATTCTCTCCCTCGAATACAGGAATAGTATCATATGATAGATCCATCTGCAAGGTTCCCCCAAGTATTTTTATCTAGGATCTTGACAAGAGCATGCCAAACTTGGGAGGAACATCAGCTACCATGATATCCACAACTACACTTTTCATGGGCAGCTGAAATAAAGTCACAACCAGATCCTTAATGACCCCCGGGAATTTACTTTCCTAGAGTCAAAAGAATATAATTCATGGTAGGTCTTTATGGTTTCTAATCCAAGTTCATCCATAACAGTTTTGGGCATGAGGTTGTGGGATGCCACTGAGTCCATCAAACAATTATGAAGCACCTTATCATGTATGTTCAGTGATGTATATAAGGGCGGGGATGAATCATCTCTATCTTCTATCAAAGGACCTAAGATAATTGTTGGTTTTTCATCTTGCAGATTTACTAAATTAGTGGCACTTGGAGAAGATTTAGGTTGTAACATTTTGGAGAGATATTTTTCAAATTATTCATTTTTAATCAATTCCAAAAAAGGTACAAGGATCTTGATTTTTTGGATCTCATTCTCAAAACTGAAAGGAGGTGAGGATTTCAAGATCTCTTTGGCTTCAGGGCTAGGATTTCTGATCAATACTTGGGGGCTTTGAGTTTCTTTTTATTTTCTAACAAACTGTCATAGCCTTGGTAGAATTTTCCTTTTAGGCTGGTGGATCAGAAGAATCAGTCTTTTCTTCATTCTTTTTGGATCTCACATTATATCTATGAGGGATTTCTTTTGCTTTCTCTCCCTCACTTAATTCATTTGTTTGAATGTCCATCAAGGATTTCTCATATGCAGATTGAGTCAAGTGAGGGGATGGTGATGTGTCACATTTGGCCCTTGACCAAGTTTTGAGTATCCTTGGTCATGTTTGACCTAATTTTGGGACTTCGATAGACTATCAAAGGCGAAGCACAATTCAAAGCGGAGATCATGGGATCTCGGTCCCTTTTTTGGGATTTTAGGGTTTTGGGATTATGTCAGCCCATGGGTTTACCCATGGTTAGGCCCTATTTGTAATGTATAAATAAAAATCTAGGCAAAGTAGTCAGTCAGTCAGTGAGCAAGTTAGATCTATGTGATCGAGGAGAGGCTAAACATTGTGCTAAGTGCAACTTGTAAGTGTTTTGTGCATGCTATGTTGAGAACTTGTAGAGCTAAGTGCAATTGATTGTAAGAAACTGTGAAGAGGCTTTGTGTTGTAACTCAGGGAAGGAGGATCTAGCGTAGTGCATGCATATCTCTTGTCCTCTGCGGAGTAAGATATCATGGCTTTGTGCATGTAGAAGATTGACAAATAGAAATAAAGAAGAACAGTTGGTGGGCGTAGCCCCAGGGTGGGGGTGAACCACGTATATCTTGTGTTATGGTTTTGTTGTGCTTTATGGTTGTTCTCTTGTTTATATGGTTAAATTCTTAGTGCATTGATGTATGCTTAGAAGAATCTAATATGGTAGCCTAGTGCTGAATAATATGAATGAATGCTAGATATGATCTATGTCAGTATGATTAATGCTTGAATCTATTGGATCTGTTTGAATACTGCATTGATCTATTGTTAGGTTTTAGTTGCGTTGTAAACTAAGACTAAATATTAATGAACTATAACTTCTAAGTGTTTTTTTATGGTGTTGTAATCACAGATTTGTGTCCCGACTACGGCTACAGACATCTGAGTCCTGCAACCACCCCTACATCTACCTCGGGTGAGACTTCATCTGCTTCACGGGTGTTTCTGAAAGGGCCGTTAGTTAGGGTTTTTTTAGTGCGTTGTTTTAAGCGTTGAACCATGGGTCTACCCCTGTGCCAACGGTCACCCAAGCAATGAATCTCAGGATGAGCTTCTTCCTCCTCTCCTTCTTCATCAGCCACAAGGTTGTTCTGTAAAGGATTTTGTATCTTCTGATCATCCCTATATTTGTTTCTAAGATCTCTTGGAAGGATCTGGGGAGTATTATTTGGTCTCATGAAGTTACCTCTGTTATCAGCATTTTGAGTATTTCTATAGTTCTATTTTCCTTCCAGTTTTAACTTCTCAATCTCAGTAGAAAGGGATTTTACTAATTTGGTAAGTTCATCTACTTGAGAATGGATAGTGGGGGAGTCAGAAGTTGAAGATTCATCTCTGTTTTTTCTCCTGTCCCTATCATATTTCCCCTTGACTTTATCAGATTCCACTATGTTGTATTCTACCTCCAAGGTTGCATCTTTCATATGAGCTAAGGAGGTTGATCTTCTTTCTCTTGATAAAAGGAAAAACTCGAGGTCAAAGGCACTAGCATAAGTGATTTTTGTAGAGGTTTTTGTAGGTTTTATCTCATCGGGAATCTTATTGTACATTTTGTTGAATCTTTTAGAGAAGTCATAGACAGACTCTCCCTCTTTCCTCTTTAGGGATCCAAATTCTGTGATATAATACAAAAATTCCTTTTTGTCTCCCTAGTGTCTCAAAAAGGAATTGTCTAATGCCTCAATCCCAGCAATGGATCCAGGGGCCAAACCCCTAAACCATTTCCTAGCCTCACCAAAAATGCTTTGGATAAAGACTCTCATCCACACCTCCTCATTTTCAATGTTTTGATTGTCTACATAACTGTAAAAGGTAGCAAGATGTTCTTCAACAGTTATATGTTCTTCTTCTGTGAATTTGGGCATGTATTTTAAATAATATCCAACAGGGAGAGCATTCACTGGCTGAGGTAAGACAATAGGGGCATATCTTGCAGCCACTATGGCATCCATCCTATTTGCAGGGGGATTATCTCCTTCCATTTGATTTTGGACTCTTGGTGAACAAGAAGGAGAAGGAGACTTGACCGTGTGCATCTTAGGACAAAAAGGAAAGCATGAAGGGAGGATTTCAATTTTCACAGCAGAAGGTTGACTCTTGGAAGAAGATGGTAAAGTCTGTAAAGGGGATGAGGTTTCCTCTTCTTTGGCTGCAGAACTTTTTACAGGAGGAGGAGTAGCAAAGCCTAAAGTAGGAAAATGTTCAAGACTCTCAAGACTGAACCACTTTACAATGTTAGGGGAAGAAAGAATTTCAATTTTTTCTTCTTTTAAATCAGTTTCAAAAGAGTATTCAATAGGAAACTTTTCGAAATCAAGATTCTTAGATACTTCAGTAGAAGGTAAAGAAGGATCACTTGATATAACAACTAGAGTATTAAGAGTGGAATCAGGCAACTGACCAGCAGCACTTGTAGCAGCGGTAGAAAAAATTTCTTGAGAAGGTTTTCCCTTCTTGATTATATCTCTAGGTCAACCTTGGCTGGAACCAAAGGTAGTTGTGGATTTGATCTCGTATGCCTACCTTTAGGAGCCATAGCTTAAACAATGGAGAAGTCGGGTGAAATATGCAATATTCAAGATACTGAGTTCCAATGTACCTTCAGAACTAGTAAGCATTGTCGTTCAATCCCAGGGAAATGTCTTCAATTCGTTCCCCGGCAATGGCGCCAAGAATTTTAGCACTAGGAATCACCCTCAAATTGCATGTAAGGTAAGCCCAATACCCATCAGGTTATGTGTAAATGTAAAAGAGTTTTTAAGGGGTCAAATGGATAAGACTCAAGATGATAATGTTCTAACTCATAAATCTAGGCTAGCATGCACGAGCAATCGAGGTCTTGACTAACTTCAATCAGTAAGTGGGAGTACATGTGAACAGAGGGAAGACTTTGGTGAGAAGAATGTAAAGTTTGTTATAAACATCAGGTCTGCAAGCAACCTAAGGAAGAAAGACTCTCACACAATATCTTCTTGAGTTCAAATTTTAAGGACACTAAAGAAACATCATAATAATATTATAATCAAACATTCATCATAATATCACCACAATAATCCATCTGAATCATTCAAGCATGAATACTTCAGCATCAGAGGCAAATAAGTTGTAATAAGAAAGTTGATTTATATTAACCAAGATATCTCAATCAAGTACACAACCAGATCATAGTAACTTCATCAAAATATTACAGCATAAGGGAGCCTAGCTCAACCATTCGAACCTACTAAAGAATTTAGACTATCTATTTATAACAAAAGGGGAGGAAACAGCTGGAGGTACGAGTTGGCCTTCTTCCCATGAAAATATCCAAGTAGTTATTCTATCTGTTAACTCCCAAAATAGCACCATCATTTTGGTTGGGTTTTACGGTGGATAGCATGGCTATTGATAGTTTCCTCAACTCATTGTTAAGTCTTCTTTTTTCAAATCAGTCATTTTTACTTTCCACAGCTAACTTGGTTTCAAAGGTTCATTATGCGCTGTGGAAAGTGCCCACTTTCAACAGCTAAGGAAATCGTTTCATCAGTTGGCGCGCTGTTGAAAGTGTCAAATCTTAAAAGGTTCTTAAAATTAGTTCTCGAGTGGCGTGTTGTCAAAGATACATGCTTTAAGCATCTAAGGAGGGTCTTCTACAAAGTGGCGCATTGTGGAAAGTGCATACTTTCCGCAGCTAACAGGGGCTTACAAAGAGGCACGCTGAGGAAAGTCAAGATTATCAACAGCTAACAGAAGTTGTACTCCCGGGTTGGCAACATCAAATCAAATATTTGTTTCCATATCAGACATTGTTTACAAAGGTTCGTTTAGGGTTTTTGAATTGCAAATGGAAAAATGACACTTAAACGTACAGGGAACTTTTCGATCCCTTCCTGAGCTCCAAATTAAGATCTGACAACACCATTGGAAAGCTGAGATTCTCTAGATGTCGATCAACTATTCATATGTGAAAAATGGATTTTTTATGACCGAAAAATTCAATTTTGAAAATTTGTCTGCTTTCAACAGCGCAGAAGGCGGAATTTTTGACCCGTTAGCTGTTGAAAGTGGCGACTTTCAACAGCGCGGGAAGCGTTTTTTACACGCTATGCGCTGTGGAAAGCCTGTAACGGCCAGAATATTACGATTTTCGCCCAGATC
>ML793643.1:329601-348428 GCA_009831015.1 Picea engelmannii | reverse complement strand
ATTTTATAAAACCATTTGTCATAATGTTTTATAAAACATTGGTTATCTATTTTGCTATGAGCGCATGATCAATATATGAGTTTCGATGTCATGTTGAAAGGCAAAGGTTTGAAGTTATGAAACCCTGATCGGGTAAACTTTTGTTTTGATCGTCTGAATTTATGCAATGGCACGATTGGATTAACATTGGTTTAAACGTTTGTTTTTTATTTAATGATTAATACGATGGTGCGTTGGGTAATATTGGATTTCATGTTGGATTGAACTATACACTTGGCGCATGAATATAACATATGGTTTTGGTTCTACATTTGATTGATGGCACGTTAATATGGTTATACGCCGATTTGGGTTGGCCGATTAATGTGTTTTAAACGTTATGATTACTGATGGAACAACGATATACCCAGCCATTAATACACTGCATGGCGGTGGTAATCCCACCACCTTCGCATGCATTACATTGATTCATTCCCCTTTGAGCGCTTGCAGCTGTTAAGCCCTATCATTTTTCTCCTGCGTTTTGTATTGTTCAAACCAAACCCTACCATGCACAGAAGCCATGTCTTCTGTCATAAGGGCCGAGCCCAACGGTTTCCAAGCACTGCTGATGTTTGATGGCGCTTGTAGCGACTTGGAGAAATTTGGGTGGCTCCCGTTCATAAGGAAATTCGATGGTTATAACCCTATCGTGGCTCGGCAATTTGCGTTATCATTCAATGGTTGCCGAGCCAAAATTGGGGATGTGCAACTGGAGATTAATGAGCAATTTCTTAGCTCGGCAACTAGTCTGCCTGCTACAGGACAGAAGTGGTCTAAAAATTGTAAATTGGAAGATGTCCCATGGACATTGCTCTCCCAATCTCGAATGGTGAAACCCTGCGACAAAGGATGGCCTGCAAAAATGTTAAAACAGCGCTGACACGACCTGCTAATGATAATCGAGCAATTCATTACTTGCAAGGGCAGGTACGGGTTCGTTTTCTTGTTTCACCTTCATCTATTGATGGTTTTTATGGGTTTTTAACTCAATGTACCTCACTACCTTCATAGAAGTCTGTTTAAGATGGTGAAGAGGTACAAGCGCAGCCAGGCCGATACCAGTCTCTTCCATTTGGGGTTAATTAAAATGATTATGGTTTATGAGTTGGGGTTACGTCATGACTGTTGGGGTGATTTTCTCAGTCGTAATGGCTTTGAAGAATCAAACCCACCACAGGTTGATAAACCTGTGGTGAGCGAAGGCAAACCTATCCCCCATGTACCTTACAATGTTTTGCTACCCAAACCTCTACCCGACCCACCTACGAACTTGCCCATGTCTGTGACCAAACAGGCCGAAATTGCTAAGCCCACAGCCAAACAGCCTAAAGCTAAAGCTAATGCTAATTCTAAAGGCAAGAAAAACGCTCGGTTAATCTCTCGCATGGCGAGAAATAAACCGAAACCCTCTGCCAATCTTGAGCCTATCGTGGTCAGTGAAGATTCTAATTCAGAGATTGAACGTTTTCTCACAAACGAGTATCCTTACTCAAAAGACTTGTGTGACAAACCTCCTTATGAATTTGTCAAGAATTTACCACCTTGTCTGCGGGATGATCCTAATTTTCCTGACATTGAACTACCTTGTGGAACCCTCGGTGACTCAGCGAAACCTTCATCTGCTCAACCAGTTGTTCCACCATGCGATTAGTGTGGGTTATGGTTGGAGAGGTACTACTTAGATGTGTCGATGTTGCAATCCAGAATCCATGATTTGGAAGACCAAGTGGCAAATCTCACTGGTCATAATATGAAGGTGCAACCCTCGGACAAGAAGCAACAAACTACTGGTTCAATTTTGTTCAAGAATGTCGAGTCAGCTACGACAATCGTCAATTCGAAATTGGCATAGCCTCAGCAACCTCGTTGGTATAAATTTCACCCATTTATATCGCACATTCATAAACTCTGTGTATATCATCGACCTGCTCTATTACATAAACATGCATTGTTGTATATAACTCGTTTTGGTAAATCGAATTTTGTTATTGGATTTGGTCTTGATTTTGTTAGTCATAATATGGATTTGATTGTTTTAAATCGGTTGCGATTGAATGTTCTGTTGCAAGTTGTTTTGCATTTCCATTTTGGAACACAATCTATGATTTAATTCGAATTAGTTATGATGCATATAAATGATGGTTGTCTGTTACAATTTTATGTACATATGACTTTGGTCAGCATGGATATGGTTTGGATTATGTTTAAAAAATATTTTGTTTATTATTTACCAAATCGTGAAGTGATACAAATCGTAACAGTTATACAACTCCCAGCCAGTCAATTTGTTGTGACCGGTCGACCCTGTTATCTTTTGAATTGGAATAACAACCGATATTCAGTTACGAATGGATTTGTAAAACGGGAATGATTATGCACAGGATGATGAATTGTTCTATAATTGGCTCAGACCCGATTTTGTTTGATTGTTGTCCAGCTTATGGTTATCGATACTGTTGTTACATCCAGTAAATGAAATCTATGGTGATTTTTGGTCAATATTGTTACGCATATTTCGTTCTGAGTATATCGTAACAGCCTTCTCATATTTGATTACAATAGAATGAATCTTATGCTCGCCTATCTTTACTGTTGATTCAAACGACATGAAATCTATGTGTATTGCTACAGCTGTAACATATATGTTGTGTTCAACGATATCAATTATAGTTATGTTGCAACATATCATATCTTGTATACGATTATGTTCGATTATGGTTGTGGATTACGATTACATCGTATCTCATATCACTCGATTCATTGCTTGATTTTGTTTAATTCAAAACAGGCTTGTCAAGGTTTGACCATGTTTTATGGTAACTAAAAACAGAGCATTCTTTACTCTGTTTCGATTGCATTTATTTTGATATGATTTAATTTAAATGATAATTTCATTTGAATTATTAGTAATTCATTTTTTAAAGATTATTAAAAGATGATTGGATTTGATTTTATTTGATTGAGATCTGGTCCTGTTTGCTATTTTGACTAGCTACAGAATCAGATGATTCTGTAGCTAAGTCTGTAGGATCAATTTTTTAGGATTTTGTTAGTCAAATATCTTTCTAATTTGATATTTTTGTTCTATTGCAGGTAAATTCGAATTTTCAATTGAGTGGTTGAGCATTTAGAGGATATCTCAAGGATTTCACTTGCATTTTATTTGCTTAGTTTAGAAGATTTTGGGGATTTTTCCCAGATTATGTATTTTATTTTGATATTATCCACAAGGAAGTTTTACCTTGTGAAGAGTCTTATAAATACTTATGACTTTTGTAATAATATCATCCTCAGTTGTGGGAGAACAAGGATATGGAATTCTGATACCAACTGGAGCAGAATTGATGTTTTGTCATAGCTTTTTCTTTTCAATATATCAACATTTTGTTTCATGTTTTGTATATCACTTTGTTTATGATTTACGATTATTTTAGCTATCTAAATCAAATGCAAATGATATAATTTTATTACTGTGATCCATATCTTGTTTCTTCCAAATAGATTAAAGACATAACAATTGTTAATTCATTTTGTGAATGATAGCTTTGTCTTCTTCATAGATTGAATTGTTATATATAAGTTTTCTGCATAATAGGTTTCCCTTATTGCAGGAATTTATAATCATAAGATTGTTATGATTTTCTTTTATGTCTTGTTTGTCCTGTAAAACACTTCAAGAAGCAGCGCAGCCAATCGTTTACGAAAATCTTAAGGATTAAATGGTGTGAGTTTCCCTCCTCCAACCAGCTTAAGGAGTCATCATACACAGGGCAGACTTGGAGCGTTTCCAGGTCAATTAGTACATTGTTTACTGTTTTTATTAAGTAGTTTAATATAGATATAAGTTTAATTAGATTTATATTAGATTGTTTAATTTCAGTAAATATATTAGATCGTTTAATTTCAGTAGTTTTTATTTCTTCTTCATAAAATATAAAAAATCAAAAAGAGATTTTTGGCTGTCTTAGGGCAGAAAACACATGAGTTTTGCAGGTTTTAATCAAATATGTAGATTGTTCATAGTGTACATTTGTGAATAAGAAATATCGTAGCTAATAATTAGATAGTTGAGTTGAGTTATTATAAGAGTAATTTGTAGTTTGTAGATAGAATAGTTAGAATAATCTATATTTAGTATATTAGTTCCTTTTCTTAGCTTTATTAGTTTCTAGTTTCCTTTATCTTAGTTAGTTAGTTTAGTTTGTTTCATTAGTTGTATTTAATTTAGTTTCTTTTAGTTTGTTTTAGATAGTTTAATTTGTTTATCAGTTCAGTTAGATTACTTAGCTCAGATCAATTCTCTCTTTGGTTTTCTTGAAATACCTTAGAGCGGCCAACGGAGCCGTTAAACTCGTCAGGGTGGTCCATTCCAAACGGCTTGGGTTATTTAGACAACCCCGGACTGGTTCCACTCTCCCAGTTGACAGACGGTCAATTTCGCCCGTCAACAGGATTATGCTTAATAAATTCATTCTTTAGTTATTAATTAATCAATTAATTAATTCTGTAGGTGCTCAAGGTTTTAAGTTTTAACATTCTCTCAAGTTTTATAGGCCACCTAGATTCATTGACTCATTTTTTTTATACCGCGACGTGCCCTTCAAGAAGGACTCTGTGCTCCAATGGTGCCACTCACCTTTGATTCAAATTTTAATTACGTGGCGTGCCCTTCAAGACGCACTATGTGATCCAAGGGTGTCACTCACCTTTGAATGGTTTTGGTAGTTGTCCAACCCTTGGATTCAATAATCCATTCAAGCGACCTTGTGAGAAACTAAGGATCTCTAAGGAATAAGGAACCTGTCTTATTGCGTGCCCCTTAGAATATTTGTGATCATATGTCTCAGTCTACCCTCACGGCATCGTGGATCTCTCAAACTAGGTAATCATTAACCTACAATTTGAGCCACGGCGGGAGTGCTAGTAGGCTATGACAAGGATGTTGCCACACCTCTCCCTCGATATTTGGTTGTTGTGCATGGCCCCTTTACTCCTTATGTGATTCTGATTAACAAGAAATCATCAACTTGCATCCATCAACGAAACATTGTCAATGATCCAGAAACAACATCATAATATACCCGATCATATGTCACATATGCATAAATAAAAATACCCAAACCAATACAGTCCACTCCCTAACTCGATCCGGAGTCCAAGGAGGTCCATTGATGCCATTGGCATCCTCAATCTATCAAGTGTCTTGCACACTCAAGGGAAACTCATCAATAGCATATGTCAATACATAGATATCAAATAACATAACATCGTAATCCAAAAACATCATCATAAGAATCCATAAGCGAACAGACAACCATATACTAAAACTGGATCACTTGCACGCAAGTGTCCTCAAAGAATAAGTCAATGACATGTGCTCACAAGAGCAGGAAGTTACATAGTTTCTCACTAGAAAAACCCTAACTACTTGTGGTATGATCACTAATGATTTGGTTACGAGGTATCCACTTAGTGAACTTGTGGCATAGCATGTGCATTCATGGGATATTAAATAGTTCCTCTAATTTCACTAGATATTGATAAATACCTCCCAAAATCCTTTTGTTGCACCACTTCCAAATACATCTTTCTAATAAAAAAACCCTTGTTTTTACTAGATATCCCCTATTTTTACCACATACGTTTTTTATAAACCCCATACCCTACATCTCCCCCCACTCTCCAATACCTACAATATATTGACTCTATTTTTCACAATTTTAAGCCCCCATTTATGAATGAACATGATAAGATATTGAACAACAAGGTGAAGCCCATGTGCCACTTAGTGAGATTTATTTAGTAAAAAATACTCTTTTAGATTGAGTAACTACCCACTAACTACCTAACGTGCCTTATTCAAATAATTTGGGATTGTACATTAAATAAATGACTCCTAACTACCACAAAGTATGAAGGTTAGTGTAGGGACCTAATATTCCTTCCCCCTTCAAGAGAAATGTTGTCCTCATGGCCAGAGGTGTAGAATTTTTTGGAAAATATTTGGTGGTTATTATGTATCCTTCTATTGTATTCAAACTTCTCTAATTGTTTGTTATCACGATCAACATTAGCATGTGGAAAATACTTCCTTCAGCTATAACCAAATGGTACCCTCTTCATTAAGTTTGGAAGGCTAGTTTTAACTTGGGAATTTATCCCCGTGACCTTCTTCAGACAGGGCACATGAAAGATTGAGTAAATTTTAAAGTGGGTTGGAAGAACCAATCAATAGAAAACTTGTCCAATGCATTGGAGTATGTGATAAGGTCCATATAATTTTAATGATAAGGTCTTTGAGATAGGTCTATGGTGAGCCAAATAATTTAACAATTTTATAAGATTTTGAATCCCTAACTTGCACTTACATTATCAATGAGGGAGTGTAAACTTTTGAAGTGTTGTGCAAAGGAAATGAGGGAGTGTAAACTTTTGAAGTGTTGTGCAAAGGAAATGCAACCTTCAAGACTTCAAGTACTTTTGAATGAACTATGTATTACTAGTCATATGTGTTGATAACCTAAATGTTGTTGTTTATGTGTGGGCTAAAAGTGTGAGAATTTTGTAGTATGAGTTTCCCTAAAAAATATCTTACCCATTTGGTACTTCGATTCACTACTATGAAATGCCTTTACCTTCTAGGAAATGAAATACAATTTCTATAAAGTAAATTTAACCTAATGAAAGAAAGGAAATTGATTCATCCACAAGATCATGGCATGTTGAAGAGGAATCCCACACCAATCATAGCTAGAAACATATTTTATGGAAAACTTGAAATCTACTCTACAACATGTTGTTCAACCCCGTACGTTGATTCCTCAACCAACCACGTGGTCATGGCATGTTGGAAGAGGAATCCACAAATAGTTGTAGATACATAATAAATGCACGATAAATTATTTAGCGATGGAACATGTGGTTGAAGAATCCATGGATTCATGAACAAATACAACCATTGAATAAAATAAAAATGATAAAGAATATAAAAAAAAACAAAGAAATAGATATAGCCATTAAATATATAAATAATAAGCAATCTAATATGTGGGTAGAGAGGACTCAACTAGTGGTTTCTTTCTTCAAAGCGGGCCCTTACTCTAAAGCAATTTGCTATGCATTTTAGCCACAAATAGGAAGTAGCGTTCAACTTATGTAAAGATATCAATGTTTCAAGACCTAACAAATCATATATAATACACCCTTTAATATTGAGTATATGAAGTTTTGAAAGGCCACAAAGCCTCTAGTTTAATTAGCGTTGCAATTGATCAAATATAGTTTAATTAGTGTTGTTGGAAAGGTGTTGAACCCCTCAAAATGAAACCCTATTTACAACAAGAAGTTAAGACAGTAAATCTGATCTCATGTTAGCTGATAAATTTGAAATTAAAATGTCAAGGGAAATAAAAATTGATTCCATATCTTATTGGTTTGATTACTAACCTATATTAGGATAAAAAACTTAATTTAAATACAAATATGAGCTCAAAGATCTCCTGGAACATACCCCAATAAATTGTTGGTTCCCTCCAATAGAACTCCTACAACTCAATGATATGTTGATCACCATTATGACTAATATGAGAAATGGTGAATTTTACTTGATTTTCGTATTTTCTTGACTTACTATATGGCTTCCATGATCTATTTCCCATTATGATTACTCTGCCATGTGGTCAGAGGCACATTCTAAACCCCTATAATGATGGACTATAGGATTCTATAATAACTCTGGTCTTCATGATGCAATCCACTGCATAAATCAATTCTTTGGTGATATAACTACAAATTTTGTAGCACATTATTTAACTTGGTAATGTATTATGCGACATGATGATCCGGATTATTTTCGGCACGAAATGAGAGCGGAGATATAACACATAAATATTTAGAGATATTGGAAGAGAGACAACAATATAATAGAGATATAGCGGAAATAAAAAGAGTCACAGATATACAGTAATACACGATTTCTATTAATGAAATAAATGTACAGAGACTGTAAAATACAGAGTGAAAGACTCGCTAGAATGGTGGCAGCTTATCTCTGAAAAGAGATGTGAGGGCTACTCGCATCCGTGAGAAGATGATTATTACAATGAGGCTATAAGGGCCTTTTTAACATAAGTAAAATCCAAAACCCTAACCCCGGAAGATGAAAAGCCAAAAGGTTTGTGGGCCCCAATGGGGGTGGTTCAATGGGGGTGGTTGATACGTCAACTTCCCAAGGGCGTAACTTTTGCATACGATCTCCGTTTGGGGCGCTCAATAGCTCGTTGGAAAGATCTATCCGAGAACTACAACTTTTGGGTGAGAAACATGGATCATAGATCCATGTTGCTTCCTGTTTTCTCAAAAAACATCGTTTAGGGCCTCAAAATGGACCTGGAAGTTAAAAAATGCTAAAAATAGTAAATTACCAAAATTGCCAAAAACATGTTTTGGGCCAGTTGGAGAAGGTGGGTGGCCATTGATATCCACCTGGATCAATCCTCCCTCCTTAGGAAGCAATGGTCTCCATTGCGTTGAGTTCCCGGGGGAGAGGGGAAAGCGATTGTTGAATCTGAATCTTGGTGAGTTGTTTGCCTTGTTGGAACCGTCGCACTGCTTGGTTTGTTGAAGGTCGTCACAAACCTGTGGCTGGAAGGGTTGGACCTTTTTAACCAGTCTGGCTACATGAGATGACTGTGTGTAGAAGGAATCTTTGTTCTTTGCTACAACCTTGTCGACCTGCTTCTGGTGGATAGAAGGTGCTTGGGCCGAGGCTGTAGTGGTTGCAGTATCCTTTTGTTCCCCTTTTGAACGGATTGTGGAGAAGATGAATTTTGTAGTATGAGATACTACCTTGCAGCACTGTTTAGGTGGGGCAGTAGTTGGAACTACCTCTGGTATCCTATAGAGATGACCCCCCAAAGTAATAATGACACTACGGGGTCGAGACTCATAGATAGCATGGCGTTTCCACATATATGGTTGGCCCAAGAGAACATCACAGACATCCAATGGGGCAACATCACATAATACCTCTTCCTTGAAGGGTTGGATGTTGTATGACAATCGACACTATTGGCTGACATGAAGATCTCGTCCTTGGCGAAGCCACCCGATGTTGTATGGTTGCGGGTATGGTGTTGTCGACAATCCCAACTGTTTGACGACCTCTGTTGAGATGAGGTTCTTATGGCTTCCGCTATCAACAATAAAATGCAGCAGGGTCCCCTTCACCCACATCTGTGAATGAAAAAGGCGCTCCCCCTCTTCTAGATCTATTGGTTCTTCTGGTTGAATTGCTACGGTCGCGACAATAGCAATGGGGTCTGCGTCGATGATCTGTCTTTTACCAGTATTTTCATAATCAGATTCTGAATCAGGGTTCAGCTCCTTGTCTTTGATCTCATCCACCAATGACTGTTCTGAGCGACATTCATCAGTGTTGTGCCAGGGGATTTTGTGGAAATCGCACCATTTTTTGGTGTCCTTCTTTGTCTTCCCGTGACCCTTCTTTTCCTATGGCTTGGACTGGTTTTCGGGAGACTGTTTGTTAGGGTTGTCTTTGTCATACTTTGGTTGTTGTGGATTTGCAGACCCGAACTCCCGTTTGTTTTGGTGCTTAAATTTCTGCTCGATTTTAATAGCATATCGATAGACAGCACCGAGTGATGAGATGTCCAGGGAATCCATTTCAGTTTGGATGTATCTGTGTAGAGCCCCACGGTATTTCAGAACCAAATGTCGTTCGGATTCTTTGATACCCAGCTTGGTGTGCAAGGTATGGAAGCTATTGGTGAACTCTGGAACTGATTGGCCCCTCTCTTGCCACAATGTGGTCCATCTCATGTATTGTTCCTCATAGTTTCCAACAAGGTAATATTGTTCCTTTGTCGCATCCACAAAAAAATCCCAAGTGGGCTCGACCCCATATATTCCAAACTCCTCTGTGGAACTCTGCTCCCAGTAAGTTTCCCACCAATGTTTTACATGGGGGAGAGCCTTAAGGAGTGCGAAGGTGATCTTTTCCTTGTCGAAAAAAATATGAACAGAGAAATAACCTTCTAGCAAATTTAACCATTTATCTAGGGAATCTGCATCTATTTGACCTTCAAATACAGGAATATCAAAATTAACCTGTACCTTGAAAGTTGAGGTGCCTCCAAAGTGGCCGCTTGATGAAGATGTGCCTGATGCTATTGGCAGGCATTGAAGGATGTGGGAAAAATTCTCCATCATTTCGTCCCTCTGTCACGTGACAGCTTGCTCAAGCAACAGACTGATAGGATCATCTGCTCCGTCGTTTTTCTTTTCTTCTGCCATTGAGGGTTTATTGGGTGTGCGAGAGAGATTATCCTCAAGAGAGACAAGCTCGAGACCCAAATTGCTATACTCGGACCTTGTCGGGGACATGCACTGAAAAACGATCAAGAGCAGCCTGCTCTGATACCACTGATCCGGATTATTTTCGGCACGAAATGAGAGCAGAGATATAACACATAAATATTTAGAGATATTGCAAGAGAGACAACAATATAATAGAGATATAGCAGAAATAACAAGAGTCACAGATATACAGTAATACACGATTTATATTAATGAAATAAATGTACAGAGACTGTAAAATACAAAGTGAAAGACTCGTTAGAATGGTGGCATCTTATCTCTAAAAAGAGATGTGAGGGCTACTCGCATCCGTGAGAAGATGATTATTACAATGAGGCTCTAAGGGCCTTTTTAAAATAAGTAAAATCCAAAACCCTAACCTCAGAAGATGAAAAGCCAAAAGGTTTGTGGGCCCCGATGGGGGTGGTTGATACGTCAACTTCTCAAGGGCGTAACTTTTGCATACGATCTCCGTTTGGGGCGCTCAATAGCTCATTGGAAAGATCTATCCGAGAAATACAACTTTTGGGTGAGAAACATGATCTACAATCCATTTTTCTCCCCGTTTTCTCAAAAAGCATCGTTTAGGGCCTCAAAATGGCCCCGAAAGTTAAAAACTACTAAAAATAGTAAATTACCAAAATTACCAGAAACATGTTTTGGGCCAGTTGGAGAAGGTGGGTGGCCACCGATATCCACCTGGATCACATGAATCCATTATTTTGATATAGATGTTGATATGACCTCAAGGGGGGTATATATGGGGTTAAATGTATATGATATGACCCCAAGGTGGGGCATATATGGGGTTAAATGTACATGTAATGTGTAAATGTATATGTAATAGGTTCAACTTGATAATAAAGGGGCCTCATGTGCAATGGTGAATTGTTATATATAGAGATCATATATTCATTATTGAGGACATCTGAATTGTGATGTATGAATGTATTTGGGTATTTGGAGGAGGCTCTTCTATTCTTTAAGGAGTTATTACGTAACGTATCTCTCTTATCTATATTGGATTTGTGTTCCATACTCACATTGGTGTACATGGTGTGTACTTCTAGTTTATTATGACATTTTTAAGTATTTGGAACACAACATTTGGTTTCGGAGCATCGATCATAGGGTTTTGCTGCTTCAAGCAAGTCATCTTGGAATTTTCTCTATAATATTTTTTTTCTACAAAGTTTTGAATTATGAAATTCTCATAATATCAAGAAGACATAATGAAGTATGTTTGGTAAAACTTTTGGATTCTGGGTCATTTTATTTTCAGAGATACATCCTGTAGAAGTTAAGGATTTTTCCTAGCCCTGAAATCGGTTTCAAACGAGTCATTTTGGAAATTTCACTATAACTTTTGTTTAGTGAAGTTTCAGACTTTGAAATTTTCCAAATACTAAGAATATATAGTGAAGTTCACTTGGTAAAAATTCCAGGTCCTGTGTCTTTTTAAGTTTGGAGATACAAGCAGTAGAAATTAGGGATTTTTTACTAACCCTAAACTAGTCTCAAACAAGTGTTCTTGGTAAAATAGTCATATCTAATTCATTAAAGATCCAAATCCATTGCCACTAGTTGCATTGGAAATATAACAAGCCATATTATTTCAGGCAAAAATTTCATAATCATATCATATAAATTGGTTTTGTGGCATTATGTACAAGTTTGATCTCTTGAAAAGGACAAAAATCAGCAAGTTTTGGGAAAGTTATTGTAACTTTCACTTGGCACATCAAAGTTTGGACAAACCTATGGCATTGCACAGAAGACATATTAGAGTAATACCAGCCAAAATTTCAAACTCAAAGGGGCTGAAATTTGAAAGATACGTCAAAAGGAAGGTCAGTCATAAGGACATACTTCAAATTAGAGTTTTAAAAGGTATGTTAACTTAACAATATCATAACTTTTGATTGTGATGTCTAAGTGAGATGATTCAAAAACCTTTGGAAAGAAAAAACATAGGAAAATATCCTATTAAAATGATCATAAGTATTGGAGATCATTGTTGATAATATATTGAGGTTGTAATTTGAGGGTTTGGGTTAGACCTCAATTAAGAATCAAGGGCAATACCTCAATTTACAAGAGATGAAGATAAAGATGAAATAAATCCTATAGAATGGTTGAGGATGGCAATCTTCTTGATTATTTTCTTGCTCTGTATTTTTATCAGCCTTTGCCTTTGTTCTTTTGTTCTTTTGCATTTGATTATGAGTTTGAATAAATATGTAGATAATTGTGTCCCCCATCAATGAGGACTATTAATTTTCATTGTTGTCCCATATCTATCATTGCAGCCCTATTTGCTACAAGACATGGAATGAATCAAAACTATGAACAACATGTAGTCTTGTTCATTCATATGTTTCTAGTTATTCCAAATTCATCCTCCTTAACTGGAGTCTAACACATTGATCAAAAAGTAAACATTGGTATCAACCCTATCTAATCATTTTAGCAAGTATGGATCAAATGGACTGAAATTTGTAGAAGTCTTCCAGCACACTAACTCTACAGCGATCTTATTGGATAGTAAATATGTAACCATCCTATAGAATGCAAATTATGTAGTAGATTTGTAGAGTTTGGAATTCTAAACAAGGAGTACACATGCAATCTAATATTTTGAATAGAAGGTGCTATGAACATGAAGATTCATAACCTTCCAATCTCCATTATGATGAGATAAGTAATGCAAGCACCAATCCACCATAGTTTATTGAAACAAATGCATTGATATATTGCAAACTTGTGGCAGTGTGTCTCATCAACATGAGATTTTAGATTCTCTGAAATCAATTCTCTTAACACTTGTATCTTATCTGAAACTTCTCTCAACTTTACATAGTAGTAAAATTTGACAACAATATACTATATGTTACAACTTCAAAGAATGGTTAGTTATAATCTTAATGCATCAATAAACACAAATTCTACTATTTATTATATTGCAAATGCACATGGTCTATTACTCTCTACTCTTATTCACAAAATAGTTTCCATTACCTCAACATTATATCTTTATAACTCATCAAACCTAATTTCTTCTTTATAACTTCAACTTCTTTAGAGTGTAGCTAAATAGACTAGTTATTATGCTCCCTTGAAATTACACGTCTTTTATTTGATTCTACTTGGCAAATTTAGCTTAAGCGACCCCATCTCTGTCTTGATGTAACCACTATGTGAAACATATGTCATACTTTACTTTATACAAAAATCAACGACCCAACTTTATGTTTCCTTCCATGTGATAACATGAAAGTTGTGTGTTCCTAACTTTCACATTATTATATTGAAAATTGTATTTAATTGTACACATCAAAATGTGTGCAAATGCATGAACATTATTGAAAATTTTAAAATTAATGCATGAACGATCACTTACAAAATATCATGTTAGAATTTTTTGCTTCTACCTAGATCTTCTACAAGATTTTATTTTCTAAACTAACATATTAAAATATTATACAAAATGTATAACTTCCGTGTGATAGAAAACTATATAAGTTATAAACAAATGTTAAAAAAACTTTTAAGGAAAGTTCTCGAAAGGGTCGATGATTGTGATTTTCTTATTATATCATTCAATCATTGAGAATGTAACTTAGAGAGCACCAAATAACAACTTGTATATTATTGGGACTCGGAATAAAAATAATTAATTGCAAAAGCTTTAATTGAGTTCCATTAAACTTCAAAGGGAGATGTTTTGGGGTTTTTTTTAAATGTGGCTCTGGATGTCATACTTGTTAAATCTTTTATATATATAAGAAGGTTGAGTAGAAAGTTGGTATTTGTGTAATTTTTAAAATTTTAAATATTTAATCTTAATATAACATTAAATTGTTAAATTTTGTTTTTCTCTTTTCAAAGGATATAGAGATTTTGTTAATTTAATAAATTAAGTGGTTTATTTTAATAATCCAGATGGTGTTAATATTATTATTAATTTTTATGCTAATTATAGGTTAAATTAGGTTAAATTAGGGTTAATTTATTGAGGTAGTATTAATATTATTATTGTTATATTAGTGGTAGAAAATTATATGTTGGTATTAATTAGGTTGGTCTTGAAAATGATTTAATTTTAATTATCCAATTGATGTTAGTAATTATTAAAGTATTATGCTGGTTAAGGTTAAGTTAGGTTTAATTTGTTAAAAAGGTAATAATAATAATATTATTAATGTATGTCATAAGGATTTTAATAAGGTATGTTGGTATAAATTGGTTTTAATAATCAAGTTATGTTAAGGTTCGAAAAAAGTAAGGGTGTAAGTTCTAGAGTCCTGAGAATAAGGTTAGTAATGTTTTCTTTCTCGAATGAGCGGGATCCAACTTTCACTAATCTCTAGGCCATTGTCTCTATTTAGGTTATCGGGATTTTTGATGATTTTGATTGCTTCTCTAATTCGTCTTTTAAGGAGATGGTCTTCTTTAGCTAAGATTTTGGTGTCTTCTAGGCGTATATGATGCTTAGTTGTGAGAGAGTGTTCGGCTAGTGCTGAGGTGCGAGTTCATTCATTCTTGATGCCAGCACTATGCTCTTTAATTCTGGTGTTAAAAGAGAGGTTTGTTTCTCCAATGTAGCATTTTCCATAGGAACATTCTATTATGTATACTCCTTTGGAATTATGTTGGTCAAGCTTGTCCTTAATAGATCTCATTTTCTGTTTGATGGTATTAAGTGGTCTGAATGAGGTCTTAATCTCCTTATTGTTTAGGATTTTTGCAATTTTATCAGTGACTCCTTGGATGTAAGGGAGGTAGGTGGTGAGGCTCGAGGTTTGGTTGTTTCTCTGTTGAGGTTTGTTATTTTCTTTTTCTTTTTCTAGGGCTTTCTTTATTGCGTTCTCAATCTCTTTTTCTTTGTAACCTATGTTTTTTAAGACTTTGTGAAGGTGATTTTTCTCTTGTTCTAGGTGTTCTTTATCCTAAATCCTTATGGATCTTATGGATAAGGTGTTAAGATTTCCTAATTTTTGGTTGGGGTGATGATGGGAACTGGCGTGAAGGTAGTTTTCGGTGTGGGTCTTTTTTCTGTAAACTGAATGTCCTAATTTTTTGTCTTCTTTTCTGTTGATTAGTATGTCTAGGAAAGGAATGGTACCATTTTCTTCACGTTCCATTGTGAATTTAATGTCTTTGGATATATTTTTGATGTGATGGAAGAACTTATTTAGCTCTTCTTCCCCATGGGGCCAAAGTACATTAGTATCATCAACATAACGTTTCCATCTTAATGGTTTCAGGGGATAGGAATCTATGGTTTTCTTCTCAAAGCTTTCCATGTAAAGGTTGGCAACGATGGGGGAAAGCGGAGAGCCCATGGCTATGCCACTAGTTTGTTCATAGAATTCACCTTGATAGCTAAAGAATGTGGAGCGAAGACATACTTCAGCTAGCTTCGTTGTTACTGGATCAACTACCTCTTTGACAAGTAGGATGGCATCATTAAGAGGGATCTTAGTGAATAGAGAGACAACATCAAAGCTTATGAGGGTGTCATTTGGTTTCATTTTCTCATTTTTAATAGTATTAATGAAGTCGTTTGAGTCTTTTATGAAGGAGTCGGTGTGACCTACTAAGGGGCCTAGAATTTTAGCGACATATTTGGCAAGCTCATAGGTGGGTGATCCTATCGTATTGACTATCGGTCTGAGAGGAATTCCTTCCTTGTGGATTTTTGGTAGGCCATAAATTCTCGGGATGATCTCATTGGTGGGAAGCAATCTCTTTTTCGTCTTCTCCTCTAAGTTGGAGTTATTGATGTCTTTCTTTACTTCTCTTATTATCTTTTTAATGGGGTTCTTTGGAATCTTAATGTAACTACCACACGATAGGTGTTCATTCATTTTAGTGATGTAATCTTCTTTATTCATGATAACTGTGGCACCACCCTTATCTGCTATGAGAATAACTAGGTTTGTGTTATTTCAGAGGTTATTAATTGTTATTCGTTCTTCTTTGTTAATGTTGTTTTTTGGAGGTTTGGAATTGCAGAGGATAACTGCACAGTCTTGTCTAATTGGGTCCTTATCTTCATCTACTAGGGTTTTAATGCTATCTTCAATGCAACAAATAAGGTTATCAATCGGGATGGAGGAGGGAGAGATGGCGAAATTCAAACCTTTATTCAGAACGCTCAACTCGAAATGGTTCAGCTCGTGTGAGAAGATATTCACGACCTTCTTCACATCATTGTTGTTGTTAGCATTTTCTTTTTGGCTGAGTAGTTGTTTAAGCTTCAAATCTTGCCCGGTGCGAGCCGTTTTGTTCGCGTTTTCATCTTTTAGGGCTGCCAACGCGTCCACTGTTTTCCACACTTCGGGATCTAAGGCGTGAGAAAGTTTTAAATGGAGTTTCAGCACGGTTTGGACAGCAAGTCGAGTTTGTACCTGTTCTTCCTAATTTCGCCTCTAACTATGGATTTTTCTAAGGCGTGGAATGTCGTTTTGTTCCATTTGTTTTTTATCTTATGTTGAATGCGCGCGAATTTTGGTAGGACGTTGTTATCTCTGCATTGTTTCAGGAAATCTAAGTCTACTTCTCTTCTCTTTATTTTAACTCGGAACTTTTCAAGTTCACGAACTTCATCAAGAATCTCCCTTATGTACAGGGATGTAATCTAATCATTTAGATTTTTGTGGTGAGAGATTTGTTTAGAAATTGTCGGAAGAACCACAATGTTTTTGATAGCTTAACCAGCATAATACTTTAATAATTACTAACATCAATTGGATAATTAAAATTAAAACATTTCCAAGACCAACCTAATTAATACCAACATATAATTTTCTACCACTAATATAACAATAATAATATTAATACTACCTCAATAAATTAACCCTAATTTAACATATAATTAGCATAAAAATTAATAATAATATTAACACCATCTGGATTATTAAAATAAACCACTTAATTTATTAATTAACAAAATCTCTATTAAATACCTATTTTTAAAAATCTTCTCAAACCTAGGGCTTCACTTAGCCGACTTTAGGTTTCCCACACTCCTCGTCATTATTTATTAGGGTTCCTCTCTTATTTTTCCTCGGGCTTTTTTGTCCTGAAGATGGATCCTGTTGTGGATTTGAAACGTCGACTAGATATATCTTATTGATTTTGATTGGATATTGGAAATTGATTACAATAATATCTCTCATGACATAGTATCAATAAAGAAATCATTTTTTTTCTTTTCAATTTTGTATAATTTCATAACCTTAACTCCTAAAACACTTGGAATCTTTCACATTTCATTATTAGTTATTAGTAATGGAAATTACTTAAATAAGTAACTTAATTCATGCATGTTTAATATATAGTTTATTAGAGGAATTTGAGATAATATTTTTTAATTATGAGTTGAGTGTAATGAAAGATCCATTCATATAAAACACAATTCTTGCTAAGTGATGTGGGAGTATCCTTGGGCTCGAGAAATCCGCATCACCCAAAAATATTTTATTCTGCAAATAGGAAATAAGTAGAATAAGGGTTGTGCTAGTGGTTCATTTTATTTATTCAGTTTGTTGTAAATTTGAACTGCTAATTACTCATGCAGCTATTCTTGTTATGTTGAAACTCGTGTTGAAACACGTGTTGAAACTACCACGTATAGTGAAATTTTACAAGTGTCATGTTGAAACTCATGTTGAAACTGCCACGTATAGAGAAATTTTACAAGTGTCATGTTGAAACTCATGTTGAAACTCATGTTGAAACTCTTGCATATAGTGAAATTTTACAAGTGTCACGGTATTTCTTCATTTACAACAGTGTGGTCGCACGCATTTGATTTTGCCACGTTGGTATGCATTCATGATGATTTGCAGCTACCGTTAGGTAAAATAACTTGCAGCTAAAGGACAAAGAGTTACCCAAGGCCGAAAGGAAGTTGAAGTGATCTAGAAGACAGAGAGACGGTTTGGGTAACAACTCATTCTTGGAGGGAAGGAAAATCATTTTGTAGCCGAGGAGGAGTTTTAAAAAGAAATGGAACACGCTTTTGAAGGGGTTGGTGAACCACAAAGTAAGGAAATCATAGAAGGTGGACTGAAGAGAAAGATTACATGATTGGGTGAGCACACGGGAAGGGAGAAATAAAATCTCATCCCATACACGCAGACCATTACCCTCTGGAAAATTTCGTAGTGGTTTCAACCACGCAAGAAACAATTTATCATTGTCTTTTAGCCCATGCATGATGTAATATAGAAATGTGTTCTCTATATTGAATTAATAAACAAATAGTATTGAAATTCGTGGGTTTTCTAGTGTTTTAGTTTCCATTGGATTTCCTTATTATTTGGAAAAAGTATTTATGTTTTTCTTTTCCACTGTGTATTTTGTAGCAGGGTGTGTGTTGTAATTGTTTGTGTGTTCCA
>ML793643.1:309674-323392 GCA_009831015.1 Picea engelmannii | reverse complement strand
AATTAAACAATTGTTATGTCTTTTATACACTTGGAAGAAACCAGATATGGATTACAGTGATTAAAATTATATCATTTGCACATGATTAAGATAGCTAAAGTAGTCATTAACCAGACACAAATTGATATACACAACATGAAACATAATATTGATATAATGAGAAGCTAAAGCTGTGACAAAACACCAAATTCTGCTTCAGTTTGTATTAGAACTCCATATCCTTGGTCTCCCACGAATGAGGATGATCATTATTACAAAAATGATAGGTATTTATAAGTCTCTCCACAGGGTAAAACCTCCCTGTGGATAATATCAAATTGTTTTACATAATCTGGGAGATATCCCAAAATCAACTAAAGTAAGCAACTAAAATGCAAGTGAAATATTTCAAATATCCCCTAACTGCTCATTAACTCTACTGCAATTTTGAATTTACCTGCAATAGACCAAAAATATCAAAATAGAAAGATATTTAATTAACAAAATAATAAAAATCTAATCTTACAGACTTAGCTACAGAATAATCTGATTCCGTAGCTAGTCTAAAATGGCATACATGATCAAATGAAATGAAATCAAATATTTTTAAAAGAATCAAATCCAATTTTCTTTCAATAAACATTAAAACGAATTACTAATGATTCAAATGATTTTATCATTCCAATTAAACAAAATCAAAAGCAATTTAATCGAAACAGGGGTAAGGATACTCTGTTTCATTTCACCATAAAATCGGGTCAAACAATTATCAAGGTTGTTTCATATCAAATGAAATTAATAGTAAGTCATATCGTGTGTGATACGATCTCATCAAACACAATCATAATCCATGGTAGCATAAGATTCATGTTGTTTTAATCATATACAAATATGGAAATACTGTTACGATTATGGTCAAATAAAACATTCATAACAACATCAAACTTTGACATAGATCTTGACCGCTGAGCGTTACACAGTCAACAGACAGGATCAACAAGTAGTAATCACAACCATCATTGACTCGTTATAGCCATAACAACAGATTCACATCATTCAATCAAATGTAAAGATAGGTAAACTGTTTCGATTGTGTTCAAATGAAATCATACTTAATCAGTATCGACCCAACGAATTTCGTGATTGATCCCCACATAGTCAACAGACAGGAGCGTGATAGAATCAACATAATTCATAATATAAACTGGGTAAATAATCAAAACAAATCATGACTGAGTCTAATATAGAAACAACTCGTGAGACTAGATACAGTCAATTTCGTTCCTCGAATTGAATCCAAACATCATCTTCATTGCAATACAAATCGGACTGATAATATGGTGGAGCAAACCAACGCAAATCAACTATCTGGACATAACTGTCATGATTCGTATCTTTTCACAATTTGGGTGCATATCAAACATAATTATTTTAAACATAATCCAGACTGTATCCGAGTTGGTCGAAAGTCATATGTAAATAAAACCGTAATAGTTAACCATCAATCATATCATATACATTATAACCAACTCGAATCGAAACATTGATTGTGTTCAAAATTGAAAAGCGAAACAACTTGTGTCTATAATAGATACAATGACTTCAATTAGCAACAAAATATCCCAAGTTAAGCTAAAATCAAACCAATCAAATCTATAGCACAATCAATCGAATCGAAGAAAAACCAATCGAAGCGAAATTCGATCAATCAAAACAAAACTATGTACATAATGTATGCTTATGTGACAAAGCAAATCCACGCTGTAAACAGAGCTAAGAGTTTGTCATATAAACAGGTGATAGACATACCCATGAGGCTGCTCGAGCTATGCCAATTTTGAATTCATGACCGCTGTAGCCGACTCGACATTCTTAAACAAAATAGAACCTGTTGTCCTCTGTTTCTTATCAGTGGATTGCAATTTATCCTTCTGACTGGTAATCCTTGCAACTTGATCCTCCAGAGAATGAATTATGGACTGCAGCATTGGCACATCAAGATAATACCTTTCTAACCACGAGCCACACTGATCACAGGGTGGTGCAGCTGGTTGAGGTAGAGCAGGGGAGGGTTTTGACGAATCACCAGGGGGTTTCGCAAGGCAGATTAATGCCTGGATAATTAGGGTCATTTTGCAAGCAAGGTGGTAGGTTTTTCACAAAGTCGTATACGGGTTTGGCACAAAGACCTTCCGAATAGGGATACTCACTTGCCATGTAATGTTCCACCTCCGAGTCGGAATCTTCACTCACCATGATAGGGTCAGGATTGACAGGAGGCTTCAGTTTGTTTCTTGCCATGCGAGAGATTAATCAGGCGTTCTTTTTGCCTTTGGAATTCGTAATAGGTTTGGATTTAGGTTTCTTGCCCACGGGTTTAACAATTTCGACATATTTGGTCGCAGAGTGGGATAGGTCGGGGGGTGAGTCGGGTAAGGGTTTAGGTAACAAAATACTGTAGGGTACCGGGGGTACAGACTTTCCCTCGCTCACCACAGGTTTGTCAACCTGTGGTGAGTTCGAATCCTCAAAATTATTGCGAATAAGAAAATCATTCCAACAGTCTCGGTGTAACCCCAAATGACAAACAACAATCATTTTAATCAACCCAAAGTGAAAAAGGCTGCTATCGGCCTGGTTCTGTTTGTATCTTTTAGACATTTTGAACAGACGCCTATGCAAGTAATAAGGCATATTAAGCTCATAGCCCATGAAAACCATCAGTAAATGAAGGTGATATAAGAAAACAAACCCATACCGACCCTCGCAGGTGATAAACTACTTGTTTATCATTAGCAAGTCACGCCAACGTTGCTTGAGCATATTCGTGGGCAAACCCTTGTTGCAGGAGCTAACCTTACGTGACTGGAAGAGAAATGCCCACGGGACCTCTTCCACTTTGCAATTTTTGGACCATCTTTGTCCAGTGGCAGGCAGACCGGTAGCTAAACTGAGAAATTGCTCGTCAATTTCCAATTGGACATCCCTGACCTTGGCTCGACAACCATCAAAGGTTAATGCGAATTTCTGAGCCACGCAAGGGTTAAAACCATCAAACTTTTGTATGAACGGGAGCCATCCAAATTCCTCAAGGTCACTGTAAGCACTGTCGAACATCAACAGAGCCTAGCAACCATTGGGTTCAACCCTTACGACTGGAACCATGGTGCGAGCACATGGTCAGGGTTTGGATTGAAAACAATAACACACAGGAGCAAAAGCTTTTGGGCTAACAGCTGCGAATGATGAAAGGGGAAGCAAATTAATGTGCGCATGCGAGGGTGGTGGGATTATCCACCGCCATGCATAGCAGTAATGACAAAGTACAACGCTGTTCAATCAATCATAACATCGTTCAAACCATATTATTCGGCCAACTCAAAAATCAAACGGTGGATGATATACCAATGCACCAATGTATTATTTGAAACCATGAATGTTCAATACGAAATCAAACCCCAAGTCAAATATGTGCCATTGTATAATCAACATTCTAATCAAAGGTTTTAAAACATGGTGACAATTGATTTCATAAAATCGATAATCCAAGAGCTTATAATAATAAGGATCACATCATATATAAAAACAAAATAAAACCATGACCCCTATGCAATCGAATGACTAGGCAAGTCCCAAACAATAAATTTTCATGCTCAATGCCTTACCAGTTTAATAAAATTAAATTGCACAGTCAAAGTAAGAATAGGCAAAGTTTGAAAATTCATTTAGCCACACAATAAGTGCCTTTCAGAATATCAATGAGAAGATCATGACAGTTCAAATAATGATGGAGGAATTTTCACCCTTACAGTCATGAAAACTAAATGGAAACCCATTTGCAAATTGTCACAAAAAATGAAAACATCGTTTATTTGTGAAATGCGACGTCAATTTGAAGTTCAGAAGACGTAGGTGTAGGCAGCTTAAAGGGCAATAGAAAAAATTGTATTGGCTGCCAACAAATACCTTTTGTCTCCTATGATGATCTTCCTTTTGTTTCTGACTTCCATTGTTGGTCTGCAATTTCTTCTTTACCTATTCTTGTAATTCATACATACGGTCCACAAAATCATTTGCATCAACACTCTTCTTTCCTTCCAAATTAGATAATGCAATCAAATCTACCACACATTTTGGTGACCTTCCATAAATAATATGAAATAGACTCTTTCCTGTAGACCTGTTCACCGAATCATTATATGGGAATTTAGCTTGGGCTAATGCGAAATCCCATTGACTAGGATTCTCTCCACTTAAAGTTTTCAACAAATTTCCTAGACTCCTGTTCACTACTTCAGTTTGACCATCCGTTTGAGGATGATATGCCGAGCTGTATAAAAAATCTGAGCCTAAGTTTTTCTACAGTGTCCTCCAAAAATTTCCAAGGAATCTGGTATCACGATCTAAAGTAATACTCCGTAGAAGTCCATGCAATCTAACCACCTCTTGGAAAAACAATGAAGCTACCTCACTAGCATCACTAGTCTTTTTACATGCTATGAAGTGTGCCATTTTCTAAAACCTATCAACAACTACCATTGCTGAATCATGCTTTCTTCGAGTCATAGGAAATCCTAAGACAAAATACATATACATATCTTCCCAAGGTCCTTTGGGTACTGGAAATGGAGTATAGAGTCTTGTGTTCTGACTTTTTCCTTTGGCTAGTTGTCAGATCCTGCAACCTTCCAAAAACTTTCGAACATCCTTGTTAAATATGGGCCAAAAATACCTCTCCTTCACCAATGATGCAGTTTTATCAATGCCAAAATGTCCTCCTAAACCACCACTATGCAACTCTTTAATGAGATTCAGTCGTATGGAACTTCTAGGATTACACAACTGCTGATTTTTAAACAAAAACCCCTCCTGGATATGGTAGTCCAGATATGGTGTTCTGTCTAAACTCCAAGGCTCCTTACATGCCTTCCAAGCTTCTGATAAATCTTCATCTTCTTCATACAATGTCTTTAGATAGTTCAGGATCACCACTTCTACCGACATGGTATTGAGTAACGCTATCCTCTGACTTAATGCATCAACTACCTTATTAGACTTCTTGGACCTGTGTTTCAACACAAAAGAATAACTTTGCAAGAATTCTACCCATTTAGTATGATTTTGATTCAACTTACCTTGGTTGTTAATGTACTACAAGGCTTTGTGATCCGTGAACAAGACAAACTGCTTCGACAGTAGATAATGTCACCATTTCCACAAAGCTTGCATAATAACATAAAATTCCTGATCATAAACATAGTACTTGTTTATGGAATTGTTCAACTTCTTGCTGAAAAATGCAATGGGTCTGTCCTCTTGACTTATCACTGCTCTAATTACTGTTCCACTAACGTCACAATCAACCGGAAACACTTTATTAAAATATAGTAATGCTAATATTGGTTGTGATGTTACTCTCTTATTCAATTCTTCCAATGACTTCTCTACTGCTGCATTCCATTGGAACACTCCTTTCTTCATACATTATGTAAGAGGCGCACATATTTGGCTAAAGTTCCTAATGAATTTTCAGTAAAATCCTGCCAATCCATGGAAACTCCTCACATCAAATGTGCATCTTGGTGTTGAACATTCAAGGATAGCCTCCACTTTCTCATGATCCATTTTCAGTCCTTCCTTTGAAAMCACAAAACCTAGGTACACTAACTCGCGYTGCATGAATGTACACTTCTTTATGTTTATCAATAGTTTCTCTTCTTTGAAGCGWTGTAACACTTMTCTCACATCCTCAACATGCTCTATTYTGTTCCTACTAAAAAATAGTATACCATCCAAATRTACAACCATGAACTTACCCAAAAATGGCTTCAAGACTTTGTTCATCAATCTCATGAACATGCCRGGCTCATTAGTTAACCCGAATGSCATTACCAACCATTCAAACATTCCATATTTTATCTTGAATGCAGTATTCCATTCGTCACCTTCTCTGATTCGAATCTGGTGGTAAACACTCTTCAAATCAAAATTTTAAAAATATTCTAAACCACTCAGATAGTCCATTRGATCATCCATTCTCGACAGTGKAAATCTATACTTGATAGTGATCTTGTTTATAGCACGCAAATCARTACACATTCACCACTCCCCTGTTTTATTTGGAGTCAACACTRCTRGTACTGCAGAAGGACTTAGGCTTTCTCTAATCAGTCCTCTATCAAGCAACTCCTGCACTTTTTTATTCACCTCTTCACTCTTTGCCRGAGTAATCYTGTAAGGCACTTTATTAGGTAAACTCGATCCGGGCATTAAATCAATTTGATGAGAAATACTTATCACTGGAGGCAATCCTTTTGGTAGATCATTAAMAATAATCTCCTTAAATTCATCCAGCAACAACTTTATTTATCTAGATACAACATTTGGATTTTCTACACCTTTCACTTCTTTCGAAATCACTGCTAAACAAAATGCTTCTTTTCTTTCTTCCTATAAAAKTTCTTTAGTAGAACATAGATTCTACTGTTACTTGTGTTTATATCAACACAATTTCTTGYTGTTGTTGTTGTATCCTCCAACATTGGTGTTAATTTATATCACTGCCCATATTTCTTGAACTCATATGTGTTTTCCTTACCATCATGGTGAAATTGTCGATCAAATAACCTTGGTCTTCCCAATAGTATGTGMCATGCATCTATCTCAATCACATCACATAATACATGCTCCTGAAAAATYGCTATTTGAAAATTCAATAAATATTGCTCAGTCACATTCACCYGTTGTCCCTTGTTCAACCAAGAAACACGATAAGGGTTAAGATGGTTCAACCTTGTCAAGTTCAGTTTTTTCATGACTTCAGTGGATACCAAATTTTCTKTACTTCCTCCATATATAATCAGGTTACAACATTTTCCTTGAACCTTAGATTTTGTTTTAAAAACTTTATTTCGTTGTTCTCATTCCTTTACCTCTTTTTGTTCAGATTTAAGAAACACTCTCTAGAAAAACAAATTCTCACCTYGTTCTTGYTGAAGAACAGTCACATTTTCTCCAACTACCGAAGCTTYATCAACCTATGTGAATTGTGCCCATGCTTCACCTCTTCTTCCTGAAGTTTTCCTTTMTGGACATTTAGACTTCTTGTGTCCCTYTACACCACAATGGTAACAAGTAATTACATATCATCCCTTTCCTCTTCCAAATCCTTTGCCTCTACCAGCTCCATTTCCTCCTCTGCCACCTTGACCACTGGAAAATTCTTCTTCCTTTTCACTACCTTTAGCAGTCCYTGCTTTACCTCRTCCWTTAAAACCTATTCCTCTACRTCTATGATGTGTTTTCCTCTCAATATTTTCTTCTAAATTCAAGGAAACTTGATAWGATTCATCAACAATGCRGAAATAATGTGTGCTCATTTCATCTTGAATCAAATACTTCAACCGATTTAMATAACTTGCAACTCACTGGAATTTTGGTTCTTTAAGGCCTKCTCTGAGTGACAACCTAAAGAACTCTTGAGTKTATTCGAGAAAATATATCTCCCTTTGTCYGAGGTTCTGGACTTGTCGGAACAAATTATGMTGGTAATCAACATGAAKAAATTTCTCTTTAATCTTGGTAACCATCTTCTTCCAAGCTCTGATTTTMTCCAAMTGATTATTCACTCTATCCTTCTTCAWCATATCCCACCCTAGTGCTGCATGGCCTTTYAGTTTTGTAAAAGAAAATCTTACCCGATTTGGATCCTGAACATTTTCATACTTGAAGTATCTTTYGAGTTCTCCAATCCAGTCAATGAGAAAATCAACTCTCAGACTACCATCATAACAGGAAACCTCAACCTTTGCACTACCCCTGTTACTTAAATACGAAATCAACCTAGTTGTTGGGTCTCTTTCATCACCATCCCRTTCGTCTTCAATTTCTTATTTTGGCTATGAGTATACTTCATCATCTCCATTCCTACAATTTTCCAATTCCTCTATTCTTCTTCTCAAATTTTCCAGTTCTCAATTTCCTTCACCTCCCCTTYCCACTCCTCTCCTTCAYGACGRCATTCCTTMAATTTGTAGGTGTCTCACCAACATCCAYAGACCTCACACTGGTTCTGTAACCCAACTTGACTTTCAACACTCTTGCCGAACAACCATCACGAATGGGTATYCTGTACCATGTCTCATAGAAGTAGATTAGATGCTAATCCGAGAGCATAACTTGGCTYTGATACCAACTGATGTAGAKATATATATGYTGGAACACACAAACAATTACAACACACACCCTGCTACAAAATACACAGTGGAAAAGAAAAACATAAATACTTTTTCCAAATAATAAGGAAATCCAATGGAAACTAAAACACTAGAAAACCCACGAATTTCAATACTATTTGTTTATTAATTCAATATAGAGAACACATTTCTATATTACATCATGCATGGGCTAAAAGACAATGATAAATTGTTTCTTGCGTGGTTGAAACCACTACGAAATTTTCCAGAGGGTAATGGTCTGCGTGTATGGGATGAGATTTTATTTCTCCCTTCCCGTGTGCTCACCCAATCATGTAATCTTTCTCTTCAGTCCACCTTCTATGATTTCCTTACTTTGTGGTTCACCAACCCCTTCAAAAGCGTGTTCCATTTCTTTTTAAAACTCCTCCTCGGCTACAAAATGATTTTCCTTCCCTCCAAGAATGAGTTGTTACCCAAACCGTCTCTCTGTCTTCTAGATCACTTCAACTTCCTTTCGGCCTTGGGTAACTCTTTGTCCTTTAGCTGCAAGTTATTTTACCTAACGGTAGCTGCAAATCATCATGAATGCATACCAACGTGGCAAAATCAAATGCGTGCGACCACACTGTTGTAAATGAAGAAATACCGTGACACTTGTAAAATTTCACTATATGCAAGAGTTTCAACATGAGTTTCAACATGAGTTTCAACATGACACTTGTAAAATTTCTCTATACGTGGCAGTTTCAACATGAGTTTCAACATGACACTTGTAAAATTTCACTATACGTGGTAGTTTCAACACGTGTTTCAACACGAGTTTCAACATAACAAGAATAGCTGCATGAGTAATTAGCAGTTCAAATTTACAACAAACTGAATAAATAAAATGAACCACTAGCACAACCCTTATTCTACTTATTTCCTATTTGCAGAATAAAATATTTTTGGGTGATGCGGATTTCTCGAGCCCAAGGATACTCCCACATCACTTAGCAAGAATTGTGTTTTATATGAATGGATCTTTCATTACACTCAACTCATAATTAAAAAATATTATCTCAAATTCCTCTAATAAACTATATATTAAACATGCATGAATTAAGTTACTTATTTAAGTAATTTCCATTACTAATAACTAATAATGAAATGTGAAAGATTCAAGTGTTTTAGGAGTTAAGGTTGTGAAATTATACAAAATTGAAAAGAAAAAAAAATGTTTTCTTTATTGATACTATGTCATGAGAGATATTATTGTAATTAATTTCCAATATCCAATCAAAATCAATAAGATATATCTAGTCGACGTTTCAAATCCACAACAGGATCCATCTTCAGGACAAAAAAGCCTGAGGAAAAATAAGAGAGGAACCCTAATAAATAATGACGAGGAGTGTGGGAAACCTAAAGTCGGCTAAGTGAAACCCTAGGTTTGAGAAGATTTTAAAAAATAGGTATTTAATAGAGATTTTGTTAATTAATAAATTAAGTGGTTTATTTTAATAATCCAGATGGTGTTAATATTATTATTAATTTTTATGCTAATTATAGGTTAAATTAGGGTTAATTTATTGAGGTAGTATTAATATTATTATTGTTATATTAGTGGTAGAAAATTATATGTTGGTATTAATTAGGTTGGTCTTGGAAATGATTTAATTTTAATTATCCAATTGATGTTAGTAATTATTAAAGTATTATGCTGGTTAAGCTATCAAAAACACTGTGGTTCTTCCGACAATTTCTAAACAAATCTCTCACCACAAAAATCTAAATGATTAGATTACATCCCTGTACGGAAGGGAGATTCTTGATGAAGTTCGTGAACTTGAAAAGCTCCGAGTTAAAATAAAGAGAAGAGCAGTAGACTTAGATTTCTTGAAACAATGCAGAGATAACAACATCCTACCAAAATTCGTGCGCATTCAACATAAGCTAAAAAATAAATGGAACAAAACGACATTCCACGCCTTAGAAAAATCCATAGTTAGAGGCGAAATTAGGAAGAACAGGTACACACTCGAATTGCTGTCCAAAACCGTGTTGAAACTCCATTTAAAAATTGCTCACGCCTTAGATCCCGAAGTGTGGAAAATAGTAGATGCGTTGGCAGCCCTAAAAGCTGAAAACGCGAACAGAACGGCTCACACCGAGCAATATTTGAAGCTTAAACAACTACTCAGCCAAAAAGAAAATGCTAACAACAACAATGATGTGAAGAAGGTCGTGAATATCTCCTCACACGAGCTGAACCATTCCGAGTTGAGCGTTCTGAATAAAGGTTTGAATTTCGCCATCTCTCCCTCCTCCATCCCGATTGATAACCTTATTTGTTGCATTGAAGATAACATTAAAACCCTAGCAGATGAAGATAAGGACCCAATTAGACAAGACTGTGCAGTTATCCTCTGCAATTCCAAACCTCCAAAAAACAACATTAACAAAGAAGAACGAATAACAATTAATAACCTCCGAAATAACACAAACCTAGTTATTCTCATAGCAGATAAGGGTGGTGCCACAGTTATCATGAATAAAGAATATTACATCACTAAAATGAATGAACACCTATCGTGTGGTAGTTACATTAAGATTCCAAAGAACCCCATTAAAAATATAATAAGAGAAGTAAAGAAAGCCATCAATAACTCCAACTTAGACGAGAAGATGAAAAAGAGATTGCTTCCCACCAATGAGATCATCCCGAGAATTTATGGCCTACCGAAAATCCACAAGGAAGGAATTCCTCTCAGACCGATAGTCAATACGATAGGATCACCCACCTATGAGCTTGCCAAATATGTCGCTAAAATTCTAGGCCCCTTAGTAGGTCACACCGACTCCTTCATAAAAGACTCAAATGACTTCATTAATACTATTAAAAATGAGAAAATGAAACCAAATGAAACCCTCATAAGCTTTGATGTTGTCTCTCTATTCGCTAAGATCCCTCTTAATGATGCCATCCTACTTGTCAAAGAGGTAGCTAATCCAGTAAAAATGAAACTAGCTGAAGTATGTCTTCGCTCCACATTATTTAGCTATCAAGGTGAATTCTATGAACAAACTAGTGGCGTAGCCATGGGCTCTCCACTTTCCCCCATCATTGCCAACCTTTACATGGAAGCTTTGAGAAGAAAGCCATAGATTCCTATCCCTTGAAACCATTAAGATGGAAACGTTATGTTGATGATACTAATGTACTTTGGCCCCATGGGGAAGAAGAGCTAAATAAGTTCTTCCATCACATCAACAATATATCCAAAGACATTAAATTCACAATGGAACGTGAAGAAAATGGTACCATTCCTTTCCTAGACATACTAATCAACAGAAAAGAAGACAAAAAATCAGGACATTCAGTTTACAGAAAAAAGACCCACACCGAAAACTACCTTCACGCCAGTTCCCATCATCACCCCAACCAAAAATTAGGAATTCTTAACACCTTATCCATAAGAGCCATAAGGATTTAAGATAAAGAACACCTAGAACAAGAGAAAAACCACCTTCACAAAGTCTTAAAAAACATAGGTTACAAAGAAAAAGAGATTGAGAACGCAATAAAGAAATCCCTAGAAAAAGAAAAAGAAAATAACAAACCTCAACAGAGAAACAACCAAACCTCGAGCCTCACCACCTACCTCCCTTACATCCAAGGAGTCACTGATAAAATTGCAAAAATCCTAAACAATAAGGAGATTAAGACCTCATTCAGACCACTTAATACCATCAAACAGAAAATGAGATCTATTAAGGACAAGCTTGACCAACATAATTCCAAAGGAGTATACATAATAGAATGTTCCTGTGGAAAATGCTACATTGGAGAAACAAACCTCTCTTTTAACACCAGGATTAAAGAGCATAGTGCTGACATCAAGAATGAACGAACTCACACCTCAACACTAGCCGAACACTCTCTCACAACTAAGCATCATATACGCCTAGAAGACACCAAAATCTTAGCTAAAGAAGACCATCTCCTTAAAAGACGAATTAGAGAAGCAATCAAAATCATCAAAAATCCTGATAACCTAAATAGAGACAATGGCCTAGAGATTAGTGAAAGTTGGATCCCGCTCATTCGGGAAAGAAAACATTACTAACCTTATCCCCAAGACTCTAGAACTTACACCCTTACTTTTTTCGAACCTTAACATAACTTGATTATTAAAACCAATTTATACCAACATACCTTATTAAAATCCTTATGACATACATTAATAATATTATTATTATTACCTTTTTTACAAATTAAACCTAACTTAACCTTAACCAGCATAATACTTTAATAATTACTAACATCAATTGGATAATTAAAATTAAATCATTTCCAAGACCAACCTAATTAATACCAACATATAATTTTCTACCACTAATATAACAATAATAATATTAATACTACCTCAATAAATTAACCCTAATTTAACCTAATTTAACCTATAATTAGCATAAAAATTAATAATAGTATTAACACCATCTGGATTATTAAAATAAACCACTTAATTTATTAATTAACAAAATCTCTATTAAATACCTATTTTTAAAAATCTTCTCAAACCTAGGGTTTCACTTAGCCGACTTTAGGTTTCCCACACTCCTCATCATTATTTATTAGGGTTCCTCTCTTATTTTTCCTCAAGCTTTTTTGTCCTTAAGATGGATCCTATTGTGGATCCGAAACGTCGACAAGCTATCAAAAACATTGTGGTTCTTCCAACAATTTCTAAACAAATCTCTCACCACAGAAATCTAAATGATAAGATATATCTAATATTAACGTCGCCACATGAATGTAGAGATGCCTTCACTATTAAACCTTATATCAAACCTTAGATGTCTTCACTATTAAACCTTATATCAAACCTTAGATGTCTTCACTATTAAACCTTATATCAACTTATAATGAAATAAATTTTAAAAACTACCCACTTCAAATTATCTACATTATTTCTTTAAACAAGATATTAAACTTGTAAAGTGTGTCTCCTTTTGGAAGAAGAATCTTCCACAAGGTGCTCAAACCATCACTCTCATCACCTTGTTTATTGATAATGGTCTTATGGCAAAAACATCCCATCGATTGGTTGTTAATCTTTCCTAGGTCATAAGATTTTAACAAAACCTTACAAAAATGATTATTTTAGGTTTATCAAGTCTATATTAGGAAACCAGGTATGGCTTTGAAGCTTTTAACTTGCATATAACAGGATTGACTTGAAATTTTTTCCAATTTTTGTATATGTTTAAAATTGTGTAATTAAAATTAAAAATATCATTTTATATCTATCAAATCTATATTAAGAAACTAGGTATGATTTATGACTTTGAAGCCTTCAACTTGCATAAAATAAAGATTGGTTTACATGTTTTTTTCCATCCTTGGCATATACCTCAAGTTGTGTAATTAAAGTTTAATGGCATTGTTATTAATCACTCCTCTTTTCTTCCACCATGTCTATTATATTAAGGTTAACAATATATATTCTTAACACTTAATTTAATTTTTTAATATTATAGTTGAAATAAAATATTTTA
>ML793643.1:261860-305723 GCA_009831015.1 Picea engelmannii | reverse complement strand
TATTACTGTATATCTGTGACTCTTGTTATTTCCGTTATATCTCTGTTATATTGTTGTCTCTCTTGCAATATCTCTAAATATTTATGTGTTATATCTCCGCTCTCATTTCGTGCCGAAAATAATCCGGATCAGTGGTATCAGAGCAGGTTGCTCTTGATCGTTTTTTAGTGCATGTCCCCGACAAGGTCCGAGTATAGAAAATTGGGTCTCGATCTTGTCTCTCTTGAGGAAAATCGCTCTCGCACACCCAAGAAACCCTCAATGGCGGAAGAAAAGAAAAACGACGGAGCAGACGATCCAGTCTGTTGCTTGAGCAAGCTGTCACGCGACAGAGGGACAAAATGATGGAGAATTTTTCCCACATCCTTCAATGCCTGCCAATAGCATCAGACACATCTTCATTAAGCGACCACTTTGGAGGCACCTCACCTTTCAAGGTACAGGTTAATTTTGATATTCCTATATTTGAAGGTCAAATAGATGCAGATGCCCTAGATAAATGGTTAAATCTGCTAGAAGGTTATTTCTCTGTTCATAATTTTTTCGACAAGGAAAATATCACCTTCGCACTCCTTAAGGCTCTCCCCCATGTAAAACATTGGTGGAAAACTTACTGGGAGCAGAGTTCCACAGAGGAGTTTGGAATATATGGGGTCGAGCCCACTTGGGATTTTTTTGTGGATGCGGCAAAGGAACAATATTACCTTGTTCGAAACTATGAGGACCAATACATGAGGTGGACCACATTGCGGCAAGAGGGGCCAATCAGTTCCAGAGTTCACCAATAGCTTCCATACCTTGCGCACCAAGCTGGGTATCAAAGACTCCGAACGACATTTGGTTCTGAAATGCCATGGGGATTTACACAGATACATCCAAACTAAAATGGATTTCCTGGACATCTCATCACTCGGTGCTGCCTATCGATATGCTATTAAAATCGAGCAGAAATTTAAGCACCAGAACAAATGGGAGTTCGGGTCTGCAAATCCACAACAACCAAAGTATGGCAAAGACAACCCTAACAAACAGTCTCCCGAAAACCAGTCCAAGCCACAGGAAAAGAAGGGTCACAAGAAGACAAAGAAGGACACCAAAAAATGGTGCGATTTCCACAAAATCCCCTGGCACAACACTGATGAATGTCGCTCAAAACAATCATTGGTGGCTGAGATCAAAGACAAGGAGCTGAACCCTGATTCAGAATATGATTATGAAAATACTGGTAAAAGACAGATCATCGACGCAGACCCCATTGCTATTGTCGCGACCGTAGCAATTCAACTAGAAGAACCAATAGATCCAGAAGAGGGGGAGCACCTTTTTCATTCACAAATGTGGGTGAAGGGGACCCTATTGCATTTTATTGTTGATAGCGGAAGCCAGAAGAACCTCATCTCAGCAGAGGTCGTCAAATAGTTGGGATTGTCGACAACACCATACCCGCAACCATACAACATCGGGTGGCTTCGCCAAGGACGAGATCTTCGTGTCAGCCAATAGTGTCGATTGTCATACAACATCCAACCCTTCAAGGATGAGGTATTATGTGATGTTTCCCCACTGGATGTCTGTGATGTTCTCTTGGGCCAACCATATATGTGGAAACACCATGCTATCTATGAGTCTCGACCCCGTAGTGTCATTATTACTTTGGGGGGTCATCTCTATAGGATACCAGAGGTAGTTCCAACTACTTCCCCACCTAAACAGTGCTGCAAGGTAGTATCTCATACTACAAAATTCATCTTCTCCACAATCTATTCAAAAGGGGAACAAAAGGATACTGCAACCACTACAGCCTCGGCCCAAGCACCTTCTATCCACCAGAAGCAGGTCGACAAGGTTGTAGCAAAGCACAAAGATTCCTTCTACACACAGTCATCTCATGTAGCCAGACTGGTTAAAAAGGTCCAACCCTTCCAGCCACAAGTTTGTGACGACCTTCAACAAACCAAGCAGCGTGACGGTTCCAACAAGGCAAACAACTCACCAAGATTCAGATTCAGCAATCGCTTTCCCCTCTCCCCCGGGAACTCAATGCAATGGAGACCATTGCTTCCTAAGGAGGGAGGATTGATCCAGGTGGATATCAATGGCCACCCACCTTCTCCAATCGGCCCAAAACATGTTTCTGGCAATTTTGGTAATTTACTATTTTTAGCATTTTTTAACTTCCAGGTCCATTTTGAGGCCCTAAACGATGTTTTTTGAGAAAATAGGAAGCAACATGGATCTATGATCCATTTTTCTCACCCAAAAGTTGTAGTTCTCGGATAGATCTTTCCAACGAGCTATTGAGCGCCCCAAATGGAGATCGTATGGAAAAGTTACACCCTTGGGAAGTTGACGTATCAACCACCCCCATTGAACCACCCCCATTGGGGCCCACAAACCTTTTGGCTTTTCATCTTCCGGGGTTAGGGTTTTGGATTTTACTTATGTTAAAAAGGCCCTTAGAGCCTCATTGTAATAATCATCTTCTCACGGATGCGAGTAGCCCTCACATCTCTTTTCAGAGATAAGCTACCACCATTCTAGCGAGTCTTTCACTCTGTATTTTATAGTCTCTGTACATTTATTTCATTAATAGAAATTGTGTATTACTGTATATTTGTGACTCTTGTTATTTCCGCTATATCTCTGTTATATTGTTGTCTCTCTTCCAATATCTCTAAATATTTATGTGTTATATCTCCGCTCTCATTTCGTGCCAAAATTAATCCGGATCATCATGTCGCATAATACATTACCAAGTTAAATAATGTGCTACAAAATTTGTAGTTATATCACCAAAGAATTGATTTGTGCATTGGATTGCATCATAAAGACCAGAGTTATTATAGAATCCTATAGTCCATCATTATAGGGGTTTAGAATGTGCCTCTGACCACATGGCATAGTAAGCATAATGGGAAATAGATCATGGAAGCCATATAGTAAGTCAAGAAAATACGAAAATCAAGTAAAATTCGCCATTTCTCATATTAGTCATAATGGTGATCAACATATCATTGAGTTGTAGGAGTTCTATTGGAGGGAACCAACAATTTATTGGGGTATGTTCCAGGAGATCTTTTAGCTCATATTTGTATTTAAATTAAGTTTTTTATCCTAATATAGGTTAGTAATCAAACCAATAAGATATGGAATCAATTTTTATTTCCCTTGACATTTTAATTTCAATTTTTTCAGCTAACATGAGATCAGATTTACTGTCTTAACTTCTTGTTGTAAATAGGGTTTCATTTTGAGGGGTTCAACACCTTTCCAACAACACTAGTTAAACTATATTTGATCAATTACAACGCTAATTAAACTAGGGGCTTTGTGGCCTTTCAAAACTTCATATACTCAATATTAAAGGGTGTATTATATATGATTTGTTAGGTCTTTAAACATTGATATCTTTACATAAGTTGAACGCTACTTCCTATTTGTGGCTAAAATGCATAGCAAATTGCTTTAGAGTAAGGGCCCGCTTTGAAGAAAGTGTTGTAGAAAAATCTCCTTGCGGACAGGTAGATCGCCTCTAAGAGCTTGACCCTAACTCTAGACAGAAAATGCTTAACATGGACATTGACTTCCTTTCAAATCTATCTAAACTAACACATGAGAAGGAAGGATGACATAAGTACCTTTTATCGATGTTTGTCCCTGCACGCTCTGAGTTGCGCTCCAATCCTTTTGCTCCTCGCTAAGTTCTGTGGACAAAACAAGATACGACCGCTTCCTACTCTATTGATATTAGCTTGAAAACAGATCTATCAATGAATGATAAGTTCATGTGACATCAGACACAAACTAGAAAGAAACAGGTCAAGCATGTCATATTGATGAGAATAATGACAACAGTACTTACAATTGTAGATGCGAATGTGACAGCTTCGTCAAGTCCTCTTCGTCTAACCCTTGCCTGAAAGATCCACAACCTAGATAACAACAACTTCACTGATCACTCTCCTTCGGCTGACTGTGAGTTTCCTCCAAGATCATAAGTTTCATATCTTCAGTTCTTCCCCCATCAGCTATGTTCCAACACCACTTATGAGATCATAAGTTTGGTGTAATTCTCCATTTCCAATCCTTTTCACCATTAGAAATCTTGCTTATATAGCCTTGGAGAGGCTTTAACCACTTGAGATATGATTGGGGGAGTTGAGGATTTGCCTCCTTCAATTGAGGATCTGCCCTAGGATCATGGTTGGACTAGTGGTTCAAATCCAACTGCCTTCCAAGAATGAAAATATGCTTCCCCCATTCATCTCAACAGCTTAACAACCGCCCAAAATGGGTAGCGCTCCCTCAAAAGGGCCATCAGAGCGTTGTAGCGCTCCCTAGTAGGCTTTAGGGGGTGCCAACACTCTCAAAATCTATAGCGCTCCCTCAAAATGGCCAGGGGAGCGTTATAACGCTCCCTGACAGTGTAAGGGGGAGCGCTGACGCTCCGAGATAGTGTAAGGGGGAGAACTCCTCTCCAAAAACTCAGTTTCTGTTGTAGGAAAATCTCCCTGCGGACAGGTAGATCGCCTCTAAGGCTTGACCTTAACCTTAGACAGAAAAATGCTTAACGTGGAAACTGACTTCCTTTCAAATCTATCTAAACTAATACATGAGAAGGAAGGATAACATAAGTACCTCTTAATTGACGTTTGTCCCTGCACGCTCTGAGTTGCACTCCAATCCTTTGCTCCTCGCTGAGTTCTACAGGCAAACAGGATACGACCACTTCCTACTCTATTGATATTAGCTTGAAAACAGATCTATCAATTAATGATAAGTTCATGTAACATCAGACATAAACTAGAAAGAAATAGGCCAAGTGTGTCATATTAATGAGAATAACGACAGCATTGCTTACAATCGTAGATGCGAATGCGACAACTTCGTCAAGTCCCCTTCGTCTAACCCTTGCTCGAAAGATCCACAACCTGGTTGATAGCAACTTCACTGATCACTTCTCCTTTGTCTGACTGTGTGTTTCCTATGAGATCATAGGTTTCATGCTAGCAATTCTTCTCTCTTTCCACCATCATAGAGCTTGCTTATATAGGTTGGGAGGAGATTAACCTCTTTGAGTTATGTTTAGAAAAAGTTGGGAGCCTCCTCCTTAGATCAGGGATCTCTTGATGAAACCAAGAATTCGAGTACAACTGCCTCCTAATCTCAAAATATCCTTTCCTTATTCTCCTCACCGGGCTAACAACTGACCCAGATTAGGGAGCGCTCCTTCAAAAGGGGCATCAGAGCGCTAGAACTCTCCCAGAGAGGCTTAAGGGGAGCGCCAACACTTCAAAAGTGGGCAACGCTCGTTTAGAGGGGTGAGGAAGCGTTATAACGCTCCCTGAGGCCTTATAGGGGAGCGCCAACGCTCCTAAGGCTATTTCAGGGGAGCGTTCACCCTCAAAACTCTTGATTGGAAGCCCTTTTCAGGTGTTAAGATTTGTTTGACTCCAATGAACCAGTTCTCCTTCTTCAAACCAAGTACATAAGATGTTTTAAGTGTCTCCTTAGTGTCGTCATCATGGCAGTATGACTCAACAACATTTGCGACACTTGTAACCAACTTGCGACACTTGCGAAAGTTGTAAGGAAGTTGTGACACTCACGACAATTGAGAGGAATATGCGACACTTATCCAGTTGAGTAATTTTGATGTGTAACAGAAAGAAACCACTAGTTGAGTCCTCTCTACCCACATATTAGATTGCTTATTATTTATATATTTAATGGCTATATCTTTATTTCTTTGTTTTTTTTTTTATATTCTTTATCATTTTTATTTTATTCAATGGTTGTATTTGTTCATGAATCCATGGATTCTTCAACCACATGTTCCATCGCTAAATAACTTATCGTGCATTTATTATGTATCTACAACTATTTGTGGATTCCTCTTCCAACATGCCATGACCACGTGGTTGGTTGAGGAATCAACATACGGGGTTGAACAACATGTTGTAGAGTAGATTTCAAGTTTTCAATAAAATATGTTTCTAGCTTTGATTGGTGTGGGATTCTTCTTCAACATGCCATGATCTTGTGGATGAATCAATTTCCTTTCTTTCATTAGGTTAAATTTACTTTATAGAAATTGTATTTCATTTCCTAGAAGGTAAAGGCATTTCATAGTAGTGAATCGAAGTACCAAATGGGTAAGATTTTTTTTTTAGGGAAACTCATACTACAAAATTCTCACACTTTTAGCCCACACATAAACAACAACATTTAGGTTATCAACACATATGACTAGTAATACATAGTTCATTCAAAAGTACTTGAAGTCTTGAAGGTTGCATTTCCTTTTCACAACACTTCAAAAGTTTACACTCCCTCATTTCCTTTGCACAACACTTCAAAAGTTTACACTCCCTCATTGATAATGTAAGTGCAAGTTAGGGATTCAAAATCTTATAAAATTGTTAAATTATTTGGCTCACCATAGACCTATCTCAAAGACCTTATCATTAAAATTATATGGACCTTATCACATACTCCAATGCATTGGACAAGTTTTCTATTGATTGGTTCTTCCAACCCACTTTAAAATTTACTCAATCTTTCATGTGCCCTGTCTGAAGAAGGTCACGGGGATAAATTCCCAAGTTAAAACTAGCCTTCCAAACTTAATGAAGAGGGTACCATTTGGTTATAGCTGAAGGAAGTATTTTCCACATGCTAATTTTGATCGTGATAACAAACAATTAGAGAATTTTGAATACAATAGAAGGATACATAATAACCACCAAATATTTTCCAAAAAATTCTACACCTCTGGCCATGAGGACAACATTTCTCCTGAAGGGGGAAGGAATCTTAGGTCCCTACACTAACCTTCATACTTTGTGGTAGTTAGGAGTCATTTATTTAATGTACAATCCCAAATTATTTGAATAAGGCACGTTAGGTAGTTAGTGGGTAGTTACTCAATCTAAAAGAGTATTTTTTACTAAATAAACCCCACTAAGTGGCACATGGGCTTCACCTTGTTGTTCAATATCTTATCATGTTCATTCATAAATGGGGGCTTAAAATTGTGAAAAATAGAGTCAATATATTGTAGGTATTGGAGAGTGGGAGGAGATGTAGGGTATGGGGTTTATAAAAAAAGTATGTGGTAAAAATAGGGGATATCTAGTAAAAACAGGGGTTTTTTTTATTAGAAAGATGTATTTGGAAGTGGTGCAACAAAAGGATTTTGGGAGGTATTTATCAATATCTAGTGAAATTAGAGGAACTATTTAATATCCCATGAATGCACATGCTATGCCACAGGTTCACTAAGTGAATACCTCGTAACCAAATCATTAGTGATCATACCACAAGTAGTTAGGGTTTTTCTAGTGAGAAACTATGTAACTTCCCGCTCTTGTGAGCACATGTCATTGACTTATTCTTTGAGGACACTTGCGTGCAAGTGATCCAGTTTTAGTATATGGTTGTCGGTTCGCTTATGGATTCTTATGATGATGTTTTTTGGATTACGATGTTATGTTATTTGATATCTATGTATTGACATATGATATTGATGATTTTCCCTTGAGTGTGCAAGACACTTGATAGATTGAGGATGCCAATGGCATCAATGGACCTCCTTGGACTCCGGATCGAGTCAGGGAGTGGACTGTATTGGTTTGGGTATTTTTATTTATGCATATGTGACATATGATCGGGTATATTATGATGTTGTTTCTGGATCATTGACAGTGTTTCGTTGATGGATGCAAGTTGATGATTTATTGCTAATAAGACTCACATAAGGAGTAAAGGGGCCATGCACAACAACCAGATATTGAGGGAGAGGTGTGGCAACATCCCTGTCATAGACTACTAGCACTCCCGCCGTGGCTCAAATTGTAGGTTAATGATTACCTAGTTTGAGAGATCCACGATGCCGTGAGGGTAGACTGAGACATATGCTCACGAATATTCTAAGGGGCACACAATAAGGCATGGTCCTTATTCCTTAGAGGTCCTTAGTTTCTCACAAGGTCGCTTGAATGGATTATTGAATCCAAGGGTTGGACAACTACCAAAACCATTCAAAGGCGAGTGACACCCTTGGATCACGTAGTGCATCTTGAAGGGCACGCCACGTAATTAAAATTTGAATCAAAGGTGAGTGGCACCATTGGAGCACGGAGTCCGTCTTGAAGGGCACATTGCGGTATAAAAAAAATGAGTCAATGAATCTAGGTGGCCTATAAAACTTGAGAGAATGTTAAAACTTAAAACCTTGAGCACCTACATAATTAATTAATTGATTAATTAATAACTAAAGAATGAATTTATTAAGCATAATCCCTAAGGGTCTAGGCGTTTACAAATAAATATTTAACTAAGCCTAAGTCTAAGTGAGTGAGAAGACTAAAAGCTAAAATTTTAAATTAATTGATGTGGGGATGAATTAAATCAAATTAAGAATCAATGAAAATAAAAATAAACCCTAAGGAGTGATTAATACACTTGTGCAAGTAAATACTAAATTAGAATTTAAATAAGAATGGAATAAAGCATAAATATATGTAAGCATAGAAAGGTATCTAGTCTAGTCTAACTAAAGAACTTTCCTTTTTTTTCCACAAGAAAATTGAAAATTATATTAAGATATATAATCTTTTCACAATGACAAAATACCATTACAGACAAAGGCCTTGCCTTGATATATCTCCACCTCCATATCTATGAGTATAACCAACAAAAAAAATATAGGATAGAACTGAACGCCCAAGAAAGGACCTCAAAGTGAAAATCCATAGATCCACACTGCATGCCCAAAAGATGGACCTCAAGGCTCCAAAATAACCTCCAAAGAGTAGAATACCCAACAATTGCCGTACCAAACACCAGATCCAAAATCCAGGGACTCATAACTAGTCCACCAAAGCTCCAAATGAGGGAGCCATTGATAGGAAGAAACCCTATCAGGTTTGAGAGTTAAATAACCTCCCATCATGACAGAAACTAGAGTATGCTGATCCAAAAGACCAAGGGCCACGCAAGAAAAAAATAACACCAGTTCCAGCCCTGAACCGATGCAGGCATGGAGGGGAATCCATAGGGGAAAAGCCACCAACAAGGAAATAAATTATGCTAAGCCCATAGAAGGATTTTTTGTCACTGAAAGAGGCATGGACAAAAAGATAAGCCCACAGGAGTGAAGCCACTAGAAAACCGAAGGGAAAGAAACCCCAACCGGCCAAAAACTGCAAAAAAATAGTGCATCAGTCCTGACCACCATTGATGGGAAGCGCCATCATGGGGAAAGTAGAGCTGAGTGCTTGCGAGAGGGGAAGAAGCTAGGGAAACCCTAGCCTCCTCCCCTACAATACCGCCCTTTGCATTTTCGAAGAGAATGCAGGTTTCGCTGCTGAGAGCTCTCCAATGCAGATTTCACTACTAAGAGTCCAGACCACCACCGAGGGGACGCGCCATTAGGGGGAGCAGAGATGAGTGCCTGCATGAGGGGAAATGGCTATGGAAACCCTAGCTGCCTCCCCGACGATACCTCCCTTTGCTTTACGAAGAGAATGCAAATTTTCTCCACCGAGAGCTATCGATGCTTTACCAATATTTCCGATGGTCACTGTTATCACACGAAGTTGCCTTGGGTCTTTAGCCTTTAGTTTTAATTTTTTCCTAAGCCTTTAGATTTTAATTTTTGATTTATCCCCTTAAAAGTGTGTTTACTTAGGTTCCCTTGATAAATAAATGTTTAAGTCATGGCTTAAATTTTGATCCTCACATGAACTTTTGGCCTAGGTTTATTTTTTCATGACTTATGTTTTTGATCCCCTCCTTGATTTGACACTAAGTCCCACTCACTCCATGACTTGATTGACTTGACATGCCACTCTCCTCACTCATGCCTCCGTAGCCTTACCTTTTTGTGCTTTGTCCCATGTTTACTGGTCAAATCATTATTTAAAAAGGGGCACTACCAACTCACCAAGAATTTCCATAGCGCACTCCATGTTTTTCATATTTCACCACGATTCTTGATTATTGTATTGATGTCATATATTCCTTGTTTTAAACACCTTGGTTAGTTAAAAATATTCCTTCAAATATTCATATTTATGAGCTCTGCTAACGGTTTTCAAATTTTGAAAAACTCAAATTGCTGCTCTGCACAAACTACCAATTCAGACCAGTTAGCAGTGGCGCTACCATATCAGATGATGAGGTGGATCCTGAAGCCAAATTTCTCTTGATCTTATCCTAAGATTTTTCTCGAACTCTGAGTTGTCATTATTCTCCAGGTATTCCATGGTTTTTCCGCCTCTGCGTATCATTTTCAAGCAGAAATTATCGCTTGGAGTTTTGGTATTCAACTTGCTTGCATAATTCGAGGAGATATTTTCCCTCACACTTTCCTATCAACCTCATCCACTCAAGCCTACAACTACCATTACTTGACATCTTCTGGTCGTTCTCTCAAACTCTCAGTACCCAAGCAAGTTTCTTTTCCTGCATGCACAGTGTGCTACTTAGAAACACTAATGAAACATCGTTGCCTTTTCCCCTGCCTACTCTTCCTTTCAATTGGACTGTCTTGACCCAATTTTTTAAAGACTTTACCGCATATACCTTCACCATATGATTATTCCTCAGTTTTAATACTTGTACATAGACAAGGGAGGGAAATTTACAACAATTGCTTCCTAAGCTAGTAATCAGTCTAAATTTGGGGAAATTTTCTGGAAAGGGGAAACCACTCTTCACTATCATATTCTTTTCGAGGTCTGACTCTTTGTTTCTTGGTCATCACCACTCCATAGCTCTAAATATTTTTATCCTAAACTATGGAGACTCCTTAGAAGAAGAAGTCACACAAGGGAGGCAATGTGGTTAGAACTGAGACAACAAACATGCATCTATTCGAGGCAGAGCCCATGGCTAGAGAAGTTTTTCAAAGAGTGGGTTGCCTCACTTTCTGCCAAAATATGCAAAGGGGTCATCCTAAGTTGACAAGGTAGTTTGCCTTACATTTTGATGGCCTGAAGACCAAGGTAGGAGACCTAGAATTTGAGGTGTCTGAGACCTCTATTTTATATGCTACAGGGATCCCTATCACTGATGAGAGTTGGTTTAAATCCATGGCCTTGGATGCAACTTATGCTAAAGAATTCCTTAATCCTGAATATCAAACTGACAATCTTTCCAAAGGGGTGCCAAGAAATCATTTGGTTGAAGAATTTGATAAAATATTGAGGATCATTCAAAGGTACTTCATGTGTGAAGGGAGGTTCAATACACTATACCAGTACCATATAAGGATTCTACTGCATTTTATTGGAAAAATTGAAATGAACATTCCCTTCTATTTTCTTAGGAGCATAGGCAAGATGTCAGACAGGGTTCAATCCAAGTCAAAGGTTATGGATACTATCATTTTTCATTATAGGTTGATTAGAATGTTGGTTGTTGAAGAGCTGAGAAAGAAGAAAATATCATGGGAACACTTCATTACTGCTGCTCACATGAAATTGGACTTAGAAGCTACTCCTCAGTCACAGATAGCAAGTCCTTTGCCATCCACCATTGCTGCTCAAACAAGTACTAGCAAGAAAAGAAAGAGCAGAGTTCCTGTTCAAGATCAAGAAGCCATCAAGGAGGTTGTAAGAACTGAGGAGGAGACCTATCATTCTCCACAGAGAGAGCTTTGACCCCCTCCTGCACTAGAGTTTGAAGAGGTCCCTTCCTCTACTAAAATTATAGCAAATAAAGGGAAGAAGCTACACTTATCTTCATCTCCTTCAACATCTGGCACCAAGATTAGAAGGCCTTTCACAAGGTCATCAACTCTTAAAGGGGTTGTTTGATGCAGGAGCATCGCTCCATGTCAGCCAACCAGCCACGTCAGCGCACGCATTCAAAGGTTGAAGAGAGGCGCAACCTCATTTCAAATTTGAAAATGAATGTAATTAAATGTCTTAGGCTGGTGAGCCATGAAATCTGTGCTTTTGTGCAGGCTGTAGATAGGATCGGCTTTAATGCTAGATCGACTGAGATCTAGTTTTGGATAGCAGACTAGATAGCCTTTGATTGTAATTTAATAGAGTAGGTGAACCTGGAGGAACGAGCCCCAGGTAAAAGAGATTTTCAGATCTCATTTTGAGTAGTAATGGTAGAGGAGAGAAGAGTCGAGGAGAGCTCAAAAACACCATTTGTAAAATACAGGCATTTGCCATTTTAATATAATCAGAAGTAGTTTTTCCTGCATGTGTGTTATGTTATATGAATGTCTGTAGGTGTTCCATATATATGTTGTGAATGTATGTTTTTTAAGCATTTGCAGGGAGTTTGTGTGATTTCAGGTTAAAGGTCTTTGAGGCTTTACACCAGGAGGGTGTGACAGAATGCTGAGGTTCTGAGAGCCGTGCATATAGGATGCACTTCTGAACTCTGAGGAGTCATACAAAGACATGCTGAGGCACAAGACTGAAGTCATCAACTCAGGAAGAATATCTGTGAGGTTACTGAACACCTCAAGAGGCAAGGCTGTGTAGCTGAGACACAGTTTCTAACAAAATCACTAAGGATTCTGTGAGGAGCTCTGCCAAGTGGGCATTGAGCATGTGTACAGTGGTGCACAGAGAGAAAGAACTCTGTTGTGAGTTCTTAAAGAAATACCAGAATCACTAAGGATTTTGAGGAGCTCTGCCAGGTGGGCATTGAGCAAGTGCAAGGAGTGCACGAAAGGAAGACATAACTGTTGAGTGTTCTGTGGAAGAGAAGACACTCTGCCAGGAGGGCGTCGAGAAGGTGTGAAGCAGGCACAACAGAGGAAATAACTCTTTGAGTTCTGGAAGTTGGAGGAAAGGTCCACTGAGGGAACTTTCACTGGGTTGCTGAATACCCAGAAGTACTCAAGAAGAGGCTTGAGCAGAAGGATAGCCAGAAGAGTGCCTAAGTATTCTCCATCTGAGGGAGAAGAAGGATAAAATCCCCTAAGGGGTTTGAGTGTTCGAAGAAGATCAGGAAGGGCAGCGTTGTACACGCGTGGCGAGGTTCGAGGTTGTAGAGCTCACAGAGGAACAGATAGAGGTCGAGGCCTTTGGAAATTTGAATTTCTTCCAAGTCCGGGAAGAAGGCGCGAAGGAGTTCAGGGAGGAGAAACAGGAGCCATTGGATCAGGCAGAGAGAAGAGATATGGACCGTCGAGCAATTCACATCCAGCAGAGGAGTGCCAGGGGAAGCGCACAGGAGAGGAGGATCGAAAACCATCGAATCTCACGATGGAATCCTGTCAGCCGTTCGATCGGGAGAAGTTGCGCTGAGATTAGTCTCTGGAGGAGGAGTGCATCAGGAGGACAAATTTGAACCATTGGATCTAAGATCAGGTTGCCGACAGTCGTCAGATCTGTGGAAGCTGCATGAGGTTTAGCAGTTGGGATATTGGCCATCAAGAAATCGAGGTTCTCGAGGTCGTGTGAATTGGAGCAGCGCAAGTCGTGAAATCCCGACGGGATCTGGACCGTCTGTGGTAGAGGGACACGTGGCGGAGATCAAGCGTCGTCAGCGGTTGGCGCATCGGGAAATCGGCATTCCCATGGACACGAGATCGGGGAAATCCCAGGTGAAAACCCCGATATAATTGGAGCCGTCCGTTTAGGAGGGATAGGTGTCAAGAATCGGACGAAAGTCAGAAAATCGAGAAATCGGAGTTCCTGAGGACAAGAGGACCGAGACTTCGAAAGTTCTGAAATCCCAAGAGTTAATCTGAGTCGTCCGTCCAAGGAGGGGCATGTGTCACACGATCGTCCGTTCCAGAGATCTGAGGCACCAGGCATCGAGACTTGCAGGTCTCGAAACGACGACAAGATCTGAACCGTTCGTTTGGTAGACGCGTGTCAGAGGATCCCAAGGAGTCGGGAGTCGGCATATCGGAGTTGTCAAGGTAGAGGGAACCAGGGCATCGGAAGTTATGAAATCCCAACGAGATCGGGATCGTCCGTTGGAGGGACACGTGGCAATCATCTAGCGCCATCGGAGATGAAGCCATCGAGATATCAGGAATCCCATGGACGAGTGGTTCGTGCATGTTGAAATCGCGATCTGCGAAACCCTGATCAGTGGGGGACAACTGTCAGCATAGCAGCGGAGGAGGCCAGAGCCGTAGGGAAGACACGTGTCAAGCATCCGGAGGAAGTCGGGGATCGGCATATCGCGGTTCCCGTATACATGCGCACATTGACATCGCAAACGCCGAAACTCCGACGGGAATTAGGCCATGGTCTCATGGACCGACAGGTCATATGTGAGAAGGGATAGCTGGCAGGAGCTTGGAAAAGGAGAAAGATGCCATTGCAAATTCGGGAATCAGGGATTTGTAGGGCCCGAGAACTATGACACTGCATATACCGATTTCCCGATAGGGAAATCCGATAAGGGATCGGAAAAACCTTGAAGTTCTTCGGGCCTAGGATAAAGGAAGGTCCTGGTTGGAGCGGACATGCCCGGGGTGGCGCGTTTTGCGTCAAGTGGTATCAGAGCTAGTTCTTGCTTATATATTTCAGGCAGGAAGAGAGGCAAAAAAGGAAAGCACTTTGATACACATCAAGTGGTATTAGAGCCGAAAATCTGTTTGTATATTGTAGACAGAGGAAGCTGGAAGAAGACGGAGTTACTGAAGACTCTGTAGGTGATTTTTTGCAGGTAGGCGATGATCAAGAATATGGTCAACAGGACTGTAAAGATGAAGTCGGAAACACTCTTGATGCAGAGTGACAATAGATCTGCCAGGGAGGTAGACAAACACAACAAAATGGCTACTGAAGGCCATAGAAAGAAGAGCAAGGCAGAAAAGCTTGTCGAATGGGATGAAGAAGAGACTAGAGATCTCTATAAATTAAAAGCAGGCATAGAGAAGCTCGAACTGCTGATGCGGCAGGATAGAAGGAGGAGACGAATGTGCGAATTTTCCATGAAGACGGAAAAAGCAAAATGGCCAGTCAGAGAGTTGATGGTCAGAAGACAGCGCAGGCTGTTGAGAAAATGGTTGAGGTATGCTGAAAACCTCGAGGCCACAGAAGAAAAGATAATTGATTACTGTTGGCCAGAGACTGGAAAAGGTCTTGATGATGATGATGACGATTGGGGTGATGAAGAATTTGAATTGGGGTCGGCTGAGGATCTCAAGCACTGCCAGGTGGGCAGAGAAGAAGAAATTCCAGATTGCCAAGAGGGCAATAGATTGAGATCAGTTGAGGATCTCACAAACTGTCAGGAGGACAGTGAGGGAATTTTAGGTTTCCAGGAGGGCAATAGTAAGGAATCAGATGATGATCTCGAAGAATGCTAGGAGGGCAGTAGAAGGTTTCCAATTTGCCAAGTGGGTGAGGAAACAGAAATGGGATCGACTGAAGATCTCATGGAATGTCATGAGTATGGTCAAGAAATTTTACATTGCAAGCTGGGAAACGATCAAAGATCACTGCGGCATCTCGAAGACTGCTAGGAGGGCAGCAGAAGCATGTCAGACTGCCAGGTGGGCAGCGAAAGCGTATTGAACTGCCAGGTGGGCAACGGAAGCGTATTGAATTGCCAGGTGGGCAGAGATGAAAATTTGGGTCCATCTGAAGGTCTCATAAAGAGTTCAATTCAACAAGGAGTGCTGATGAAGATGGGATCGATTGATCTCATCGTATGCCAGGAAAGCAGCGGAAGCATCTTATATTTCCAGGAGGGCAGAGACGAGCAATTGAGACCATCTGAGGGTCTCATGAACTCAGAAGCGAGTTGGATTCAACCAGGGGAGATGATGGAGCAGATGAGCTCGAGATTCGATTGTGATCAGCGTGTACAGCTGACAGCAGAAGGAGATCAGAGGAGCCAAATGATGATTGGGGGAATTCCAATATTCCTGCCATATGCCCAAGAGGAGGCATAAAATTGTGTTGCAAAGGGTGCATCAGCAGAACAGTCACAGTTGGAGATGACTGTCAAAAGGAAATTGGAGCAGACTTTGAAATCTGCCCAAGCAGAAAGGAAAGAAGAGACTGAGCATTCCGAGGAATGGCTCAAATCCTTCAGCATTGAAGCTGAAGAGACTGCAACATGGGAGTTTGCAGCAGGAGCAGAAGAAGAAAACGAGCATTCCAAGGAGTGGCTCGATATTTTCAGCTGAGAAACTGAAAACACTGCAGCACGAGAGCTTGCAGCAGCAGATGAAGAACACATGGACAACATATGTTTTGCTGATCTGTGGGATCAATTTGAAGCCCTGGAAGAAAGGATAAAAGTGCAGGGCATGCACATCCAACATGTGAAGTTGGAAATGGATGAGGAAGGTGTGGGAGATCATGATGATCTGCCCACATGCCAAATTTTTTTGCAGCTGAGGAGACTGCATGAGAAGAACCAGCCATTGGAGCAGCTGGATGAGGTGATAGAGAACATTAGAAGGCTAATGTTGATATCAGCAAGAACTGCCAGCCAGGAGCAGCTGAGCAGAAAGGAAGCAACAACGCAGCAAAAGAAGCAGCAGCAGCAGGAGAATGGAGCATATGGAAAGCTCCAAAGGATGATTTGGGATCCAGGAGGATTTCCAACAGCTCAGAGGAGAAGCTCATGAGCAGGAGCTCATGAATTTTGCAACTGTGGAGTATGATGCAGGAGCATCACTCCATGTCAGCCAGCCAGCCACGTCAGCGCGCACGCATTCAAAGGTTGAAGAGAGGCGCAACTTCATTTCAAATTTGAAAATGAATGTAATTAAATGTCTTAGGCTGGTGAGCCATGAAAGTCGTGCTTTTGTGCAGACTGTAGATAGGATCGACTTTAATGCTAGATCGGCTGAGATCTAGTTCTGGATAGCAGACTAGACAACCTTTGATTGTAATTTAATAGAGTAGGTGAACCTGGAGGAACGAGCCCCAGGTAAAAGAGATTTTCAGATCTCATTTTGAGTAGTAATGGTAGAGGAGAGAAGAGCCGAGGAGAGCTCAAGAACACCATTTGTAAAATACAGGCATTTTCCATTTTAATATAATCAGAAGCAGTTTTTCCTGCATGTGTGTTATGTTATATGAATGTCTGTAGGTGTTCCATACATATGTTGTGAATGTATGTTTGTTAAGCATTTGTAGGGAGTTTGTGTGATTTCAGGTTGAAGGTCTTTGAGGCTTCACACCAGGAGAGTGTGAAAGAACGCTGAGGGTCTGAGAGCCGTGCACAGATGATGCACTTCTGAACTCTGAGGAGTCAGACAAAGACGTGTTGAGGCACAAGACTAAAGTCATCAACTCAGGAAGAATACCTGTGAGGTTACTGAACACCTCAAGAGGCAAGGCTGTGTAGATGAGACACAGTTGCTAACATAATCACTAAGGATTCTGTGAGGAGCTCTGCCAAGTGGGCATTGAGCATGTGTATAGTGGTGCATAGAGAGAAATAACTCTATTGTGAGTTCTTAAAGAAATACCAAAATCACTGAGGATTCTGAGGAGCTCTGCCAGGTGGGCATCGAGCAAGTGCAAGGAGTGCACAAAAGGAAGACATAACTGTTGAGTGTTCTGTGGAAGAGAAGACACTCCGCCAGGAGGGCATCGAGAAGGTGTGCAAGTAGGCACAACAGAGGAAAGAACTCTTTGAGTTCTGGAAGTTGGAGGAAAGGTCCACTGAGGGAACTTTCACTGGGTTGCTGAATACCCAGAAGTACTTAAGAAGAGGCTTGAGCAGAAGGATAGCCAGAAGAGTGCCTAAGTATTCTCCATCTGAGGGAGAATAAGGATAAAATCACCCAAGGGGTCTGAGTGTTCGAAGAAGCTCAGGAAGGGCAGCGTTGTACAAACGTGGCGAGGCTCGGGTTGTAGAGCTCACAGATGAATAGATAGAGGTCTAGGCCTTTGGAAATTTGAATTTCTTCTAAGTCTGGGAAGAAGGCGCAAAGGAGTTCAGGGAGGAGAAATAGGAGCCATTGGATCGGGTGGAGAGAAGAGATCTGGACCGTCGAGCAATTCACGTCCAGCAGAGGAGTGCCAGGGGAAGCACATAGGAGAGGAGGACCGACAACCGTCGAATCTCACGAAGGAATCCCGTCAGCCGTTCGATCGGGAGAAGTTGTGCTAAGATTAGTCTCTGGAGGAGGAGCACACGAGGAGGAGAAATTTGAACCGTTGGATCTAAGATCAGGTCGCCGACAGTCATCAGATTTGTGGAAGCTGCATGAGGTTTAGCAGTCGGGATATCATCCATCGAGAAATTGAGGTTCTCGAGGTCGTGTGAATTGGAGCAGCGCAAGTCGCGAAATCCCAACGGGATCTGGACCGTCCATGGTAGAGGGACATGTGGTGGAGATCAAGCGCCGTCAGCGGTTGGCGCATCAGGAAATCGACATTCCTATGGAAACAAGATCGGGGAAATCCCAGGTGAAAACCCCGATATAATCGGAGCCGTCCGTTTAGGAGGGACAGGTGTCAAGAATCAGACGAAAGTCGGAAAATCGGGAAATCGGAGTTCCTGAGGACAAGAGGACCGAGACTTCAAAAGTTACAAAATCCCGAGAGTTAATTTGATTCGTCCGTCCGAGGAGGGGCATGTGTCACGCGATCATCCATTCTGGAGATCCGAGGCACTAGGCATCGGGACTTGCAGGTCTCGAAACGGTGACAAGATCTGAACCGTTCTTTTGGCGGACGCGTGTCAGAGGATCCCAAGGAGTCGGGAGTCGGCATATGGGAGTCCTCAAGGTCGAGGGAGCCAGGGCATCGAAAGTTCTGAAATCTCGACGAGATTGGGATCGTTCGTTGGAGGGACGCGTGGCAATCATCTAGCGCCATCGGAGATGAAGCCATCGGGATATCGGGAATCCCGTGGACGAGTGGTTCATGCATGTTGAAATCGCAATCCGTGAAACCCCGATCAGTGGGGGACAACTGTTAGCATAGCAACGGAGGAGGCCAGAGCCATAGGGAAGACGTGTGTCAAGCATCCGAAGGAAGTCGGGGATCGACATATCGCGGTTCCCGTATACATGCGCACATTGACATCGCAAACGCCGAAACTCCAACGGGAATTAGGTCGTGGTCTCGTGGACCAGCAGGTCATATGCGAGAAGGGCTAGCTGGGAGGAGCTTGGAAAAGGAGAAAGACACCATCGCAAATTCGGGAATCGGGGATTCGTAGGGCCCGAGAACTACGACACTGCATATACCGATTTCCCGATAGGGAAATCCGATAAGGGATCGGAAAAACCTTGAAGTTCTTCGGGCCTAGGATAAAGGAAGGTCCTGGTGGGAGCGGACGTGCCCGGGGTGGCGCGTTCTGCGTCAAGTCCGACGAGCGCCTTTCCTTTGAGAGCTAGCCCTTCTAGCTATGCGACGGTCCATGTGACCGCCCCCATACGACCGCAACCATACTCTTCGTTGGGGTTTCAAGCTCAAAAAACCTGATAGGAGAAACCCCGATGGGAGCTATAGGCCAAGGTCACGGGGAAATGGTCGGATGGACCAGGGTATAGCCAGTAGGGGCTAGCACATGAAGAGGAGACAACGGAGATCGGGGATTCATGAGGACATGGATTTGTCACAACGAGATTTATGAAACCCCGAACCCCAATAGTGAATTGGGGGTAACCACGGTCAAGTGTTGAAGGTCGTTGGAGGGTAAAGAAGGACCTGTGGATTGGGTCGTGTTTTGAGAGGGATTCCACTTGGGAATCTAAAGAGACAATTTCGACTCAAAGCAAGGGATTTGAAATCGATCCTGAGAGCGGGTGAGTAGAGGCTCAATCTCACCTGCGTCATTGTTGAAGAACAAGTCTTACCAAAGGTATCCATTCTAAAGAATAAGAAAGACAAAGGAAAAGGAATTGAGAAGGCTATTGACATAGAAGAAGTAATCCCTATGCAACAACATGAGGAAGCCATGAAAAATATTGTTGAGACTGTTCACATCACTACTCCACCTAACATCCAGACGTTCAAAATATTGATTAGGAAACTCAGGGATGCTAGAAAGGAGGTGGCTCATTTAAAAGCAGAAGGCATGTCTGACATGGTTAAGATGAAAGAAATCATGGATGGCTACAACCACACTCTTGATCTAGCAAGATTTGTAGCAAGAAGAGCCCAACATCTTCATAAGCAACTTAAGAACCTCTATAGGCAAAACAAAGACTTTCAATCTCAGAACATAAAGCTTAAAGAGGAACTGCAACTGTTCCAAGATTAAATGATTCAAAGAAACTTGAATGTATTGGTTAAAGCTGCTATTGAAAAGGAAAAACCAACAACCAAGGAGAGCATAGTTCCAGTGAAGAAGCTTGTTACTGCTAAAGGGAAGCATATTGTTGTGCCAAAGTGAAGTCCTCCTTCTACAAGAAGGAGTGTCAGGTTAATTAAGTAATTGGTGAAAGGTGAGTTCCAATTTTGAAGATGGCCCCTTTTTGAAAAGATAAGTAATTAAGGAAATACTACATCTGCACTTTTACATGCTATACAGGTTCCTAGTGCTTAATGTTCAAGGTTTTGGGTTTTTTGTAAAGAATTAATCCCTTCAATAGTAGTAGAGAAGACATTTTGTAGCCCTATGGTGCTACATAATAGTCTAATTTTCATGTTCCATCAGTTCACTACCTATAACGCTGCTAAATCACCTAAGACTAATGGTGCTGCTAACTACTTGAGGGTGCTACCAAATATGTCAACGATGAAGTGATAGTGCTGCGAATTATGATGGCGCTACCAAATTTCATGTAGACACATAGACGGGTGCTACCAAAATTTCAATAGAGAGTGAATTATACAGGCCGACACTACCGAAATTTTGACAGAGACACACAGGAAGGCGCTACCGAAATTTTGACAAAGGCTGAATTTTGCACATAAGACACATAATCTTGGTGCTACTCATTCAACTTGTCTATTTTGGAGGTTTCCCTACAGAATCACAAATAATTTGGTAAAGGAGCTACAAAGGTTCGATACTCAGAGTGATACTAAATGATTCTACCAACAGGTACCAAGAATCATGGGGAGTCGAATTAGCATCTTTATGAATAACTGATGATGTGGAGAATTGCAGAGGTAGCAGTTGGCATCGTGACAATAGTTACATGCCCCCTGAAGGACATTTTGGAGGCAAGGAGTTTCACATCAAAGGAAGATCAAGTCAGTTCAAAGATTGGTTGGATTAGTGACCAACATTTCCCCTTTTATAGAACAGTCGTTAGTTTAAGTTGTTAGATAGAATAACTACTTGGAGATTTTCATGGGAAGAAGGCCAACTCGTACCTCCAGCTGTTTCCTCCCCTTTTGTTATAAATAGATAGTCTAAATTCTTTAGTAGGTTCGAATGGTTGAGCTAGGCTCCCTTATGCTGTAATATTTTGATGAAGTTACTATGAGCTGGTTGTGTACTTGATTGAGATATCTTGGTTAATATAAATCAAATTTCTTATTACAACTTATTTGCATCTGATGTTGAAGTATTCATGCTTGAATGATTCACATGGATTATTGTGGTGATATTATGATGTTTCTTTAGTGTCCTTAAACTTTGAACTCAAGAAGATCTTGTGTGAGAGTCTTTCTTCCTTAGGTTGCTTGCAGACCTGATGTTTATAACAAACTTTACATTCTTCTCACCAAATTCGTCCCTCTGTTCACATGTACTCCCACTTACTGATTGAAGTTAGTCAATACCTCGATTGCTCGTGCATGCTAGCCTAGATTTATGAGTTAGAACATTATCATCTTGAGTCTTATCCATTTGACCCCTTAAAAACTCTTTTACATTTACACATAACCTGATGGGTACTGGGCTTACCTTACATGCAATTTGAGGGTGATTCCTAGTGTTAAAATTCTTGGCGCCATTTCCGGGGAACAAATTGAAGACATTTCCCTGGGATTGAACGACAATGCTTACTAGTTCTAAAGGTACATTGGAACTCAGTATCTTGAAGATTGCATATTTCACCTGACTACTCCATTGTTTAAGCTATGGATCCTAAAGGTAGGCATATGAGATCAAATCCACAACTACCTTTGGTTCCAACCAAGGTTGACCCGGAGATATAATCAAGAAGGGAAAACCTTCTCAAGAAATTTTTTCTACCGCTGCTACAAGTGCTGCTGATCAGTTGCCTGATTCCACTCTTAATACTCTAGTTGTTATATCAAGTAATCCTTCTTTACCTTCTACTGAAGTATCTAAGAATCTTGATTTCGAAAAGTTTCTTATTGAATACTCTTTTGAAACTGATTTAAAAGAAGAAGAAATTGAAATTCTTTCTTCCCCTGACATTGTAAAGTGGTTCAGTCTTGAGAGTCTTGAACATTTTCCTACTTTAGGCTTTGCTACTCCTCCTCCTGTAAAAAGTTCTGCAGCCAAAGAAGAGGAAACCTCATCCCCTTTACAAACTTTACCATCTTCTTCCAAGAGTCAACCTTCTGTTGTGAAAACTGAAATCCTCCCTTCATGCTTTCCTTTTTGTCCTAAGCTGCACACGGTCAAGTCTCCTTCTCCTTCTTGTTCACCAAGAGTCCAAAATCAAATGGCAGGAGATAATCCCCCTGCAAATAGGATGGATTCCATAGTGGCTGCAAGATATGCCCCTATTGTCTTACCTCAGCCAGTGAATGCTCTCCCTGTTGGATATTATTTAAAATACATGCCCAAATTCATAGAAGAAGAACATATAACTACTGAAGAACATCTTGCTTCCTTTTACAGTTATGTAGACAATCAAAACATTGAAAATGAGGATGTGTGGATGAGAGTCTTTATCCAAATCATTTTTGGTGAGGCTAGGAAATGGTTTAGGGGTTTGGCCCCTGGATCCATTGATGGGATTGAGGCATTAGACAATGCCTTTTTGAGACACTAGGGAGACAAAAAGGAATTTTTGTATTATATCACAGAATTTGGATCCCTAAAGAGGAAAGAGGGAGAGTCTGTCTATGACTTCTCTAAAAGATTCAACAAAATGTACAATAAGATTCCTGATGAGATAAAACCTATAAAAACCTCTGCAAAAATCACTTATGCTAGTGCCTTTGACCTCGAGTTTTTCCTTTTATCGAGAGAAATAAGATCAACCTCCTTAGCTCATATGAAAGATGCAACCTTGGAGGTAGAATCCAACATAGTGGCATCTGATAAAGTCAAGGGGAAATATGATAGGGAAAGGAGAAAAAACAGAGATGAATCTTCAACTTCTGACTCCCCCACTATCCATTCTCAAGTAGATGAACTTACCAAATTAGTAAAATCCCTTTCTATTAAGATTGAGAAGTTAAAACTGGAAGGAAAACAGAACTATAGAAATACTCAAAATGCTGATAACAGAGGTAATTTCATGAGACCAAATAATACTCCCCAGATCCTTCCAAGAGATCTTAGAAACAAATATAGGGATGATCAGAAGATACAAAATCCTTTATAGAACAACCTTGTGGCTGATGAAGAAGGAGAGGAGGAAGAAGATCATCCTGGGATTCATTGCTTGGGTGACCGTTGGCATAGGGGTAGACCCAGGGTTCAACGCTTAAAACAACGCACTAAAAAAACCCTAACTAACGACCCTTTCAGAAACACTCATGAAGCATATGAAGTCTCACCCGAGGTAGATGTAGGGGTGGTTGCAGGACTCAGATGTCTGCAGCCGTAGCTGGGACACAAATCCATGATTACAACACCATACAAAAGCACTTAGAAGTTATAGTTCATTAATATTTAGTCTTAGTTTACAACACAACTAAAACCTAACAATAGATCAATGCAGTATTCAAACAGATCCAATAGATTCAAGCATTAATCATACCAACATAGATCAGATCTAGCATTCATTCACATTATTCAACACTAGGCTACCATATTAGATTCTTCTAAGCATACATCAATGCACTAAGAATTAAACCATATAAACAAGAGAACAACCAGAAAGCACAACAAAACCATAACACAAGATATACGTGGTTCACCCCCACCCTGGGGCTACGTCCAACAACTGTTCTTCTTTATTTCTATTTGTCAATATTCTACATGCACAAAGCCATGATATCTTACTCTGCAGAGGACAAGAGATATGCATGCACTACGCTAGATCCTCCTTCCCTGAGTTACAACACAAAGCCTCTTCACAGTTTCTTACAATCAATTGCACTTATCTCTACAAGTTCTCAACATAGCATGCACAAAACACTTACAAGTTTCACTTAGCACAACATTTAGCCTCTCCTCGATCACATAGATCGAACTTGCTCACTGACTGACTAACTACTTTGCCTAGATTTTTATTTATACATTACAAATAGGGCCTAACCATGGGTAAACCCATGGGCCGACATAATCCCAAAACCCTAAAATCCTGAAAAAGGGATCGAGATCCCTTGATCTCCGCTTTGACTTGTGCTTCGCCTTTGATAGTCTATCGAAGTCCCAAAATTAGGTCAAACATGACCAAGGATCCTCAAAACTTGGTCAAGGGCCAAATGTGACACATCACCATCCCCTCACTTGACTCAATCTGCATATGAGAAATCCTTGATGGACATTCAAACTAATGAATTAAGTAAGGGAGAGAAAGCAAAATAAATCCCTCATAGATATAATCTGAGATCCAAAAAGAATGAAGAAAAGACTGATTCTTTTGATCCACCAGCCCAAAAGGAAAATTCTACCAAGGCTATGACAGTTTGTTAGAAAATAAAAAGAAACTCAAATCCCCCAAGTATTGATCAGAAATCCTAGCCCTGAAGCCAAAGAGATCTTGAAATCCTCACCTCCTTTCAGTTTTGAGAATGAGATCCAAAAAATCAAGATCCTTGTACCTTTTTTGGAATTGATTAAAAATGAATAATTTGAAAAATATCTCTCCAAAATGTTACAACCTGAATCTTCTCCAAGTGCCACTAATTTAGTAAATCTGCAAGATGAAAAACCAACAATTATCTTAGGTCCTTTGATAGAAGATAGAGATGATTCATCCCAGCCCTTATATACATCACTGAACATACATGATAAGGTGCTTCATAATTGTTTAATGGACTCAGTGGCATCCCACAACCTCATGCCCAAAACTTTTATGGATGAACTTGGATTAGAAACCATAAAGACCTACCATGACTTATATTCTTTTGACTCTAGGAAAGTAAAATTCCTGGGGGTCATTAAGGATCTGGTTGTGACTTTATTTCAGCTGCCCATGAAAAGTGTAGTTGTGGATATCATGGTAGTTGATGTTCCTCCCAAGTTTGGCATGCTCTTGTCAAGATCCTAGATAAAAATACTTGGGGGAACCTTGCAGATGGATCTATCATATGCTACTATTCCTGTGTTCGGGGGAGAGAATAGAAGAATTTACAGGGAGTCTCAGTTGGATTACATTATTAGTGACAAAGCAAACCCCACTAATCATCCTATTTTTTCTCTTGATACTAATTTGGGATCCATCATTTTGCAGCTCACTGATTCTCCTGAAAATCCTCTTGAAATCAGAAAACATTCTGTCACCTGTGATGAAGAGCCTCCTCTAACTACCTCTGTTTGGAATATTTTATTTGATGGAGCCTCTTCTAGGGAAGGTGTTGGTGCTGGAGTGGTCTTTGTCTCACCTGCTCAAGAGACTATATATTTTTCATACAAACTAGAATTTGAAACTACTAATAATGTGGCAGAGTATGAAGCTCTTGTCTTGGGATTGAGGGCTGCCAAAGACACAGGGATTGAAGAGATATCAATATTTGGGGATGCTGAATTGATCACCCACCAGATCAAAAATATTTATCAAACTAAGCACCCTAGGCTCAGATCTTATAGAAATGAAGTGCGGGACTTAGTGGACAGTTTTTTCTCATCTTTTAACATTTCATTTATTCCAAGAGAAGATAATGCCTTGGCTGATTCTTTGGCTGTATCAACAAGCAATTTCAGAGTCCCCTTACCACATAAACTCAAGTATGATGTAGAATTCAAATACATACCTTCTATACCAGACAATTTCAAGCATTGGAAGGTGTTTGAAGATGATCTTGAAATTAAAAAATTCCTTGAGACCATTGATGCGTTTTCTGCATTACACATTGATCAGGATCACGCTTATGAAAATAATCCTCATGCTGATGTTTTCCTTAATAAAATTGCTAATCATCATATTGTGCAGTTACCTAGAAACTACATTCCAAAAGGACTAGTTCCTTTGGAAAGATTATTTGACATAAATGATGTGGCGGTAAAGGGGAAAGTGTCAACTGATGATGCTGATATAACTGAGTGAAACGTGGGTATAGAAAAGGATCCAAAATATATCAAGTTGTCAAGCAACTTGTCAAGGTAGTAGAGGTATGAATGTACTAATATGTTAAAAGAATTTTCTGATGTGTTTTCTTGGACTTATGAAGATCTCAGAACTTATGACACAAGCATTATAGAGCACATGATCCCATTAAAGGAAGAGGCCAAACCTTTTAGGCAAAAGTCGAGGCAAATAAATACTATGTTGCTGCATGTGATGGAAAGAGAGGTAAAACAGATTTTATATGCTAAAATTATTATTCCTTTGAGGTATTCTGAATGGGTGGCCAACTTGGTCCTAGTGAGAAAAACGAATGGAGAAATCAGACTTTGTGTCAATTTCCGGAATCTGAACAGAAGCTCTAAAAAGGATAATTACCCTTTGCCCAAGATGGAACACATATTGTAGAGGGTGACAGGTGCATACATGATGTCCATGATTGATGGATTTTCTAGCTACAATCATATCTCTATCTTTCCAGAAGATAGAGAGAAGACAACCTTTACCACTCCTTGGGGTACATTTATGTACGCTAAGATGCCCTTTGGTTTGATGAACGCAGGGGCGACCTTTCAACAAGCTATGTACAAAGCATTTATTGGAGAGAAGGACAAGTTTGTTGTTATCTATTTAGATGACATAAAAATGTTGTCACAATTTGATAAAGAACACTATGATCATTTGAAAAAGGTTTTCTTGAAATGTAGAAAATTTGGTCTCTCTTTGAACCCCCCAAAATCATTGTTTTCCATGAAGGAGGGAAAATTATTGGGGCATATTGTGTCAGTTGAAGGGGTAAGGATTGATTCCAGAAGGGTTGAAGATATCCAAACCTTGTCACTCCCTATATCTAAGAAGGAGGTTCAATCTTTCTTGGGAAAATTTAATTTTTTTAGAAGGTTTGTTTCAAATTTTGCTGAGTTGGTGAAGTATATTACAACCATGTTGAGAAAAGGAAATGGAATTAAATGGACTGCTGAGTCCCATAATTATTTTGACCAAATAAACAAATCCTTGAATGAAGCCCCTGTGATCATCATCCCAAACTACTCCAAGGATTTTCCTATTTTTTCTTTTGCTTCATTTGATACAATAGCATGTGTTTTATTGCAGAAGAACACTAAAGGCTTATAGTAGCCCATTGCTTTTTTCAGCATGGCATTGTGAGATGTTGAATCAAAATATGACATCATGGATAAGAAATCCTATGCATTGGTTAAATATATCAAGTCTTTTAGAGTTTATGTGTTACATTCAAGAGTCATTGCTTATGTCCCATCAACCTCTATAAAGGAAATTCTTATTCAACCTGATATAGATGGTAAAAAGAGCAAGTGGATTGCTAAAATACTTGAATTTGATCTTGAGATTAAGCCTACAAATTGGTTAATGGCCAAGGTTTAGTCAAGATGCTGGCTGAATCCAATTTCTTAGCTTTGGGGGTAAATTTCATCAACACTTGCTCAAAAAATTTGGTAGCTGGTACAAGGACATTATATTTTTTCTACATAAATTGCAGCCTCCAGATGGTATGGAAAAGAACAAGGTGAGAGCCTTAAAAATCAAATCAATTAAATACTGCCTCGTTGATCAAGTCTTGTATTGGAAAGACCCATTAGGAGTGCTTTTGATATGCCTCGACCAACAAGAAGCCCAAAAGATTATGTCTAATTTCCATGACAGTTTATGTGGTGGGAATCATTTTTGGAGGACCATGACATATAAGATTATCAGGGCTAGGTACTTCTGGCCTATTCTATTCACTGATGTCTGTGCTAAGATCAGATCTTGTGTTAAGTGTAAGAAATTATTTGGAAAACAACAACTCAAGTCTTTTCCATTAAAGCCTGTGGTAGCCTCAGGACCCTTCCAATAATGGGGTCTAGATTTTATTGGGGAAATTCATCCTACTTCTAGTGGTCAACATAGGTGGATCTTGACTGCCACAAATTACTTTACTAAGTGGATAGAAGCTATCCCTACAAGGAATGCTTCCCACAAAATGATCATTGGTTTCCTTGAGGATATTATGGTGAGGTTTGGTTGCCCAAACACAATTGTCACTGATAATGCTGCATCTTTCAAGGCTGAACCATTGATTCAGTTCTGTGAACAGTTTGGAATCACATTGGTTCACTCTACTCCTTACTACCCCAAAGGGAATGGACTTGAAGAGTCCTCTAACAAAAGACTTATAAAGATCATCAAAAGATTGTTAGAGGAAAACAATAAAGCATGAGATTCAAAGATCAAGTTTACTTTGTGGGATGACAAAGTGACAATGAAGAGATCCCTTGGTCTTTCTCCTTTCCATATTGTGAATGGAGTTGAGGCCATTTTTCCTTCTCTACTTTGCTTGCCTATGGAATTTTTTTTCCAAGATTACCAAGGGGAGACGAATGATATGATCATAAGGATACAACAGCTAGTGGAAGTGCATCAAACTCGAGATCAACTTCTAGATAAAGCACATGATCATCAACAAAATATCAATCATGCTTTTAACCAAAAGGTAAACAAAGAAGACTTTCAACTAGGAGACTTGGTGCTCAACTGGGATGCACCAAAACAAGACAAAGGAAATCATGATAAATTTGAAGCCTTATGGATTGGTCCCTTCAAAATTTTCGAGGTATTCTCTAATAACACTTTCAAGTTACAGAATTTGGAGGATGAAGAAGTTTTTGGTGGCCTTGTCAATGGGCATTTTCTAAAAAAGTACTTTGCTTGAGCCATGAGCGGCTTTTCATGTCATTGTAAATATCATCTTTATTTTATTTTTTGTTTAATAATTGACCCCATAGCCCTAGAATAAGGCACTGGATCTACTTGTTCTTGGCAGCCTGCAAGGGGCATGCCATCCGCTATGGAAACAATGTTATCACACTAAGTTGCCTTGGGTCTTTAGCCTTTAGTTTTAATTTTCTTTTAATCCTTTAGATTTTAATTTTTGATTTATCCCCTTAAAAGTGTGTTTTCTTAGGTTCCCTTGATAAATAAAGGTTTAAGTCATGGCTTAAATTTTGATCCTCACATGAAATTTTGGCCTAGGTTCATTTTTTCATGACTTATGTTTTTGATCCCCTCCTTGATTTGACACTAAGTCCCACTCACTCCACGACTAGCTCAACTTGACATGCCACTCTCCTCACTCATGCCTCCATAGCCTTGCCTTGTTGTGCTTTGTCCCATGTTTACTGGTCAAATCATTATTTGAAAAGGGGCGCTGCCAACTCACCAACAATTCCGTAGTGCACTCCATGTTTTTCATCTTTCACCATGATTGTTGATTATTGCACTGATGTCATCTCTTCCTTGTTTTCAACACCTTGGTTAGTTAAAAATATGCCTTCGAGGATTCATATTTATGAGCTTTGCTAACATTTTTCAAATTTTGAAAAACTCAAATTGCTGCTCTGCACAAACTACCAGTTCGGACCAGTTAGCAGTGGCGCTACCGAATCAGATGCTGAGGTGGATCCCGAGGCCAAATTTCTCATGATATTCTTCTAAGATTTTTCTCGAACTCCGAGTTGTCATTATTCTCCAGGTATTCCATTGCTTTTTCCCCTGTGCATATCATTTTCAAGGAGAAATTATCACTCGGATTTTTGGTATTCAACTTGCTTGCATAATTCGAGGAGATTTTTTACTTCGAACTTTCCTATAAAACTCATCCACTCATGACTGCAGCTACCATCACCTGACATCTTCTTTTCGTGCTCGCAAACTCTCAGTACCCAAGCAAGTTTCTTTTCCTACATGCGCAATGTGCTACTCAGAAACACCATTGAAACGACATTGCCTCTTCCCCTGCCTCCTCTTCCTTTCAATTGGATTGTTTTGACCCAGTTTTTAAAGACTTTACAGTGTATCCCTTCACCATATGATTATTCCTCAGTTTTAATACCTGTACATAGTCAAGGGAGGGAAATTTACAACAATTGTTTCCTAAGCTAGTAATTAGTCTACATTTGGGGGAATTTTCTGGAAAGGGGAAGCCACTCTTCACTATCATATTATTTTTTAGGTTTGACTCTTTGTTTCTTGGTCATCACCACTCCATAGATCTAAATATTTTTATCCTAAACTATGGAGAATCCTTAGAAGAAGAAGTCGCACAAGGGAGGTAATGTGGTTAGAACTGAGTCTGCAGACATGCATCTATTCGAGGCAGAGCCCATGGCTAGAGAAGTTTTTCAAAGAGTGGGATGCCTCACTTTCTGCCAAAATATGCAAAGGGGTCATCCTGAGGTGACACGACAGTTTTCCTTACATTTTTATGGCCTGAAGTCCAAGGTAGGAAACCTAGAATTTGAGGTGTTTGAGACCTTTATTTCAGCTGCTACAGGGATCCCTATCACTTGTGAGAGTTGGTTTAAATCCATGGCCTTGGATGCATCTTATGCCAAAGACTTCTTTAAGCCTGAATATCAAACTGAAAATATTTCTAAAGGGGTGCCAAGAAATCATATGGTTGGAGAATTTGATAAAATATTGAGGATCATTCAGAGGTACTTCACATGTGAAGGGAGGTTCAATACACTATACCAGTACCATATAAGGATTCTGTTGCATTTTACTGGAAAAATTGAAATGAACATTCCCTTCTATTTTCTAAGGAGCATAGTCAAGATGTTAGACAGGGTTCAATCCAAGTCAAAGGTTGTGGATACTAGCATTTTTCATTCTGGTTTGATTAGAATGATGGTTGCTGAAGATTTGCGAAAGAAGAACATCTCATGGGAACACTTCATTACTGTTGCTCACATGAAATTGGACATAGCAACTACTCCTCAATCATAGATAGCAAGTCCTTTTCCATCCACCAGTGCTGCTCAAACATGTACTAGCAATAAAAGAAAGAGTAGATTTCCCGTTCAAGATCAAGAAGCCATCAAGGAGGTTGCAAGAACTGAGGAGGAGACCTATCATTCTCCACAGAGAGACCTTTGACCCCCTCCTGCACTAGAGTTAGAAGAGGTCCCTTCCTCTACTAAAATTATAGCAAAGAAAGGGAATAAGCTACACTTCTCTTCATTTCTTGCAACATCTAGCACCAAGATTAGAAGGCCTTTCACAAGATCATCAACTCTTAAAGGGGTTGTTGAAGAACATGTCTTACCAAAGGTCTCCATTCTAAAGAAGAAGAAAGATAAATGCAAAGACATTGAGAAGCCTATTGAGATATAAGAAGTAATCCTTGTGCAGTAGGAGGAGGAAGCCATGAAAAATCCTGTTGAGACTGTTCACATCACTACTCCACCTAGCAACCAGACGTTCAAAAGACTGATCAGGAAACTCAGGGATGCTAGAAAGGAAGTGGATCATTTAAAAGCATAAGGAATTTCTTGTAAATGTGCTGAATCTGCACATAATAGATCTATCTAAAAAATGATACACACATTTGCAGAGAGAATTGGAGAAGGAAGAAGAAGGAGAGAAAGAATGGAAGAATTCTCATTAACCGTTGTGAAAATAATGAATAATTTACACATGATATACTTTGTATAACTCAATGAGTTCAACTTGAGGTGAACCAAGTCGCCATAGTGGTGGTCTAGAGTGATATGGACATACACCAGCAGTTACGGGAGTGAACTACCACCTATTCTAGTCTCTCAGGCAGTTATGGGAGTGAACTGTCACCTAGTTGAGTTAACTAGTCAACTAGTCTTCAGTTAACTGACTGCACATAAAGTAGTGAGGAGTTAAATCAAGGAATCAAGGCTAATGCACCACTCTGGTGATGATACCAAGTCAAGGTCGAATTAGCATGGTGATGATCCAAATGTTGCATGGTGATGATCCCAATGTAACATCTAAACTCAACTCAACTAGTCAAACTGAAGTGTGAACTAAAAGAGAATATTCTCCAGGTGGAATATTCTCTCCCAAAATATAGGAGACTAGATAATGACTAATTATGAATAATAAACAAATAAAAACATTAAGAAAAAGAAATCCTAGGTGTGTGTTGAAGTAACTCCAACACCCCCCCTGAACATCACTATGGTGAAAATAAAGATTGGGTCCCGACAATGAGGCCATGTTAGGTACCCAAGTACAAAAGATACACTAAAAATAAAGTGAGGAAAGAGGGAAANAGTTGCTAGGCAACTGTGTCCTTCACTCTAAGATGACTTCACATAGAATGGAATTTCTTCTTAGTGAAGGTCTTGGTGAATATGTTTGCCATTTGTTCTGTTGAAGGACATAACTGTAAGTTGAAGATCCCCTCATGTACTAAGTCTCAGATGCAGTGCATGTGGATCTTGATGTGCTTCCTCCACTACCTCTGAACTGAATCTCTGCAGAAATTCAGAGTGCTCTAGTTGTCACACTAGATGACGATCGACCGATGAAACTTAATGCCCAAATCAGTGAGAAAATGTTGTAGCCACATAGCCTGAATGGTTATGTTAACTAACCCTCTATACTCCGCCTCGACTGAATATATAGAAATGGAAGCTTGCTTCTTGCTCGACCAACAGATAGGCCTAGAACCAAGACTAAGTGAGTAACCAGATGTGGAATTGCGATCAATGCTATCACCAGCACAGTCGGAATTAGTAAACCCAATGATATCTAATGTAGAGTCTGCTGCATAATGAATCCCAAAGGTGATGTGCCCTGTACGTATTGAAGGATACACTTTGCAACTTTCCAATGTAGCTCATGCAACTCCTGCATGAACCTGGAAACTACACCAACTGCATATGAGAGGTCTGGTATGGAGTGTGTAAGATACAACAAGATCCCCACTAGCTATCTATACAATGTGTTGTCAACCAGTGGAGTCTCCTTTCCATCCTCAAGTTTGACTCTTGATAGAAAAGGAGTCAGAGTAGACTTGCAGTCTGTCATGTGAAATCTCTCAAGGATATATTGTGCATACTTGTCTTGAGACAGTTTGATGCTTAATGCATCCTGATTGATCTCAAGTCCAAGGACGAAGTGTAGCAGACCCATGTTAATCATCAAAAACCTATCATGTAGAATCCTCTTGACTGTAACAATCACTGAAGTCGAGCACTCGGTGATCAACAAATCATCGACATACATAACTAAAAGTAGAAGTTAACCAGTCGTCCTAAACATGTATACATTCAGGTCTGATTTACAACGTACAAAGTTCTGTGACAACAACTAGGAGTCCATATTGGCATACCATGCCCTTAGAGCCTGCTTGAGGCCATAAAGTGACTTCTTTAGCTGACAAACCAAAGATGCGTCCTGCATAAATCCCTGGGGCTGCTCCATGTAGATCTCCTCAGAGAGATCACCGTGAAGAAATGCATTCTTCATGTCCATCTGATGGAATTCCCATCCCTTGGCAGCTGCAATGGAAAGTGCCAATTGTATGGAATCCATATTTGCTACTGGAGCAAAGGTATCATCATAGTCAATACCATGAACCTGCTGAAAGCCTTTGGCGACAAGCCTGTCTTTGTATTTGTTGATATGTCCATGCGCTGCGCTCTTGGTCCTGTAGAACGCATCTGAAAAGTTTCCTCCCAGAAGGAAGGGGAACCAGATCCCAAGTTTGGTTCTTGAGGAGGGAGTTGTACTCCTCCTGCATGGCGGATTCCCAAAAGGGATTTCCAACAGCCTCACCATAAGACTGTGGATCTAAATACTGAACCAATAAAATATGCCTGGATGGCAATGGTTCAGTGGTAGTGAGTGAAACAGGAGGCTCCTTGAAATCAGATCGAGTCCTCCTGGTATCGGCTAGATCACCAACAAGATCCCCTGCATCCTGAAGAGTAGTCTATGCCCACTTGGGCCTCTGCTCTGCCTCTGCAACTGCATTTGGATGCTCTGAATCTGCATCTGACTGTATTGACTCTGAATCCAAATCATCTGAGTCCTCTGAATCATAACTCTCATTTGAATAAGATTCAACATGTGCATTCTCATCATCTTGGACATGTGTAAGAGTGAAGGTGTTTGCATGCGGCTGTTGGGGTACATTTGAGACACTTTCCTCGAATTGGACACTATGCTCAATAATGAGTCAGTCTGAGGAAAGATCAATAAGCCAATATCCCTTCACACCATCGGGGTATCCAACAAAAATGTAGTCAATACTCTGTGGATCAAGTGCCTTCCTCGTTTCAGAGAAAATCCGGGCCCATGCACGTGAACCAAAAATGCAAAAGTGGGCCACTTACGGTTTGAGGCCGCTCCAAGCTTTGTAGGGGGTCTTATCCTTGACATATATATGGGGAGATCTTTTTTGGATGTATGTTGCACAGTTAAGTTCTTTGGCCCATAGTCTCTGTGGTAGTGACTTTGCATGCAACATGCAAGATGCCATCTCCTTTAGAGATCTATTTTTCCGCTCAGGAACTCCGTTTTGCCACGGAGTGTAGGGAACTATATGTTGCAACTGAATCCCTTCCTCATGGAAAATATTATAGATCTCATGATTTACATACTCTCCCCCATTATCAGTTTGGAGGACTTTGATATTCTTTCCAGACTGTGTCTCAACCAAAGCTTTGAAATCTTTGAGGTGTTGAAAGACCTCAGATTTTTTCCTGAGAAAGTATATTCATGTAAAACGTGAGAAATCGTCAAAAAAAATGAGAACAAACCTCTCTTTGATGATCGATGGATGCGGGAAAGGACCCATGAGGTCACTGTGGATCATATCTAAAGGTGCAGAAGCTTGCTGAGACTTTCCTTTGTCGAATTTCTCTTGAGGGTGTTTTTTGAGAACACATCCCTCACATACTCCCTTGGAGAAATGGATGTCTGGTAGACCATAAACTAATTTGTACTTGATAAGATGTTGCATGTATCTGAAATTAAAATGTCCAAACCTTTCATGCCATATCCTACTACTTTCATCAACATGAGTAAGCAGTAAAGCAGAATCAGGTTCAATGAATTTAGAAAATGTATACAATCTAGACTGATGATTTACCTCACCGGTTGCAACCCTGGAGTTGGTTTGCATGCCGTAGATGTCAATGGAATTTGGTGTGAATACGACTCTCTTTCTGGTGCCAGAATTTGTCATCTGATACACAGAGAGAAGATTGACAGAAATCTTGGGAACATGCAGCACATTCTCGAAACTTCCATTGGTGAGTTCAATCCTTCCTTTGTTGGTGACTTTGACAGAAGAGTTGTCCCACATCAGAATAAGAGGATATTTGCATGCATCCAATGAAGAATATAATTCTTCTGAGGCAACCATGTGATGTGATGCTCCTGAATCTACAATCCAAGCATCGGGAGAGGAGTTGATGGCAATCAAGGCATGGCTAGAATCGCCTTTCTTGGAATTCAGATCTTCTGGCTTCTTCTTCTTTGCACCCTCGGGGATGCGATCTCCAAGGTTGTTTTACTGAAGTATTTGAGACATCATATCTATTTATTTTTGCATGCATATAGATTCCGAATGGAATCCTTTGTGACAGTATGTGTATTTCTCTCCTTTTCTTCCCTTTTCTCCTTTGGATCGAGAGGCATCAGTGAAGGGTTTTGTGTACCCTTCCTTCTTCGTATGTGAATGAAATTTATGCTTATCTTTATCTTTATATTTCTGATATTTGTGGCTTCCATCATGCATAACGAGTGCATGCACCCCTGGGTCTTTGATTGTGCCCATGTTGATGAGCTTGGTTTTCTCTTGTGTCAAGGATTCGATAAAGTCCTCAAGAGAAGGCATCTTCCATATGGATCTAGAGGCGAATCTGATAGTATGGAATGTAGATACGAATATAGAAAATTCAGGACCAAGCTTGGAGAGAATGGTGAGAACCATTTTTTTCTCCTCCGCCGATTTATCAACCCCGCAAGCTTTGAGTTGTGATAGTAAATCCTTGAATTTTGTAAATAAATCTTGGATATTGTCAAAGATTTTTGGATCCAATGTGAGAAGTTACACCTCTAGCATGTGTCCCCTCATATAATCCTGTTTTCCAAATATCCCTTCCAAGATTTTCTAGGCTTCATTGGGAGTCTTACAGGAAGATATGTGAAAAAGGAGATCGAGAGAGATAAGACTGCAAATTGTTTCGAGTGCCTCATCCATGCGATTTAAGTACTTGAATTTTTCTATGGATGATGTCGGTTCTGTATCTGTATTCATGGTTAACCTATACAACCCTATGGATCAGAGACATATGTCTATTTTCTCCTTCCATGCAAAATAGTTGTAAGGTGTAAGAATGAATTCTTTTTGGAATTCCATCTTTCCGTTGTCTTCAATCTTTTGTACCTACAAATGTTTTTGGTGTAGTTTTTTCTTAGAATTCCGTCGGATATGATACCATGTAAATGTGTTGAACCTACATAGAATAGTAGCTAAACAAAGATACACACATTTGCAGAGAGAATTGGAAACGAAAGAAGAAGGAGAGAAAGAATGGAAGAATTCTCATTAACCATTGTGAAAATAATGAATAATTTACATATGATATACTCTGTATAACTCAATGAGTTCGACTTGAGGTGAACCAAGTCACCATAGTGGTAGTGTAGAGTGATATGGACACACACCAACAGTTGCAGGAGTGAAATTCCACCTATTCTAGTCTCTCAGGCAGTTACAGGAGTGAATTGCCACCTAGTTGAGTTAACTAGTCAACTAGTCTTCAGTTAACTAACTGAACATAAAGTAGTGAGGAATTAACTCAAGGAATCAAGGCTAATGCGCCACTCTGGTGATGATACCAAGGCAAGGTAGAATTATCATGGTGATGATCCCAATGTTTCATGGTGATGATCCTAATACAACATCTAAACTCAACTCAACTAGTCAAACTGAAGTGTGAACTGAAAGAGAATATTCTCCAGGTGGAATATTCTCTCCTAAAATATAGGAGGCTAAATAATGACTAATTATGACTAATAAACAAATAAAAACCTTAGGAAAAAGAAATCCTAGGTGTGTGTTGAAGTAATCCAACATTTCTGACAGGGTTAAGATGAAAGAACTCATGGATAGCTACAACCACACTCCTGATCTAATAATATTTGCAGCAAGAAGAGCCCAACCTTTTCATAAGAAACTTAATAACCTCTATAGGAAAAAAAAAGACTTTAAATCTCAGAACAAAAATCTCAAAGCAGAACTGCAATTGTTCCAAGATGAAATGGATCAAAGAAACTTGAATGTATTGGTTGAAGCTACTATTGAAAAGGAGAAACCAACAACCAAGGAGAGCATAGTTCTAGTGAAGAAGCCTGTTACTGCTAAAGGGAACCATACTGTTGTGCCAAGGGGAATTCATCCTTCTACAAGGAGTGTCAGGTTAATGAAGTAATTGGTGAAAGGTGAGCTCCATTTTTGAAGATGGCCCCTTTTTGCAAAGATAAGTAATTAAGGAAATACTACATTTGCCATTTATACAAGCTATACAGGTTCCTAGTGCTTATTGTTCAAAGTTTTGGGTTTTTTGCAAATAATTAATCCCTTCAACAGTAGTAGAGAAGAAATTCCGTAGTGCTATGGCGCTACAGAATAGTCTAATTTTCATGTTCCATCAGTCCGCTACCTATAACACTGCTAAATAACCTAAGACTACTGGTGGTGCTAACTGCTAGAGGGTGCTACCAAATCTGTCAACGATGAAGTGATAGTGCTGTGAATTATGATGGCGCTACCAAATTGCACGCAAACACATAGGCAGGCACTATCGAAATTTCAACAGAGAGTGAATTATATAGGCGGGCGCTATCAAAATTTTGATAGAGACACACATGAAGACACTACCGAAATTTTGACAGAGGCCGAATTTTGCACAGAAGACACACAAGCTTGGCGCTACTCATTCGACTTGTCTATTTTGGAGGTTGTGCTACAAAATCATAGGAAATTTGGTAAAGGAGCTACAAAGGTTCACTACCAAATGATGCTACCAATAGGTAGCAAGATTCAAGGGGAGTCGAATTAGCATCTTTATGAATAACTGATGAAGTGGAGAATTGTAGAGGTAGCAACTGGTAACATGATGATAGTTACATGCCCCCTGAAGGAAATTTGGCAGGCAAGGAGTTGCGAATCAAAGAAAGATCAAGTCAGTTCAAATATTGGTTGGATCAGTGACCAACATTTTCCCCTTTTATAGCACAACCATTAGTTTAAATTGTTAGATGGAATAAATACTTGGAGATTTTCATGGGAAGAAGGCTAGATCGTACCTCTAGCTGTTGCCTCCCCTTTTGTTATAAATAGATAGTCTAAATTCTTTAGTAGGTTCGAATGGTTGAGCTAGGATCCCCTATGCTGTAATATTTTTATGAAGTTACTGTGAATTGGTTGTGTGACTTTATTTGAGATATCTTGGTTAATAGAAATCAACTTTCTTATTCCATCTTGTTTGCCTCTGATGCTAAAGTATTCATGCTTGAATGATTCACATGGATTATTGTGGTGATATTATGATGAATGTTTGATTATAATATTATTATGATGTTTCTTTATTGTCCTTAAACTTTGAACTCAAGAAGACCTTGTGTTAGAGTCTTTCTTCCTTAGGTTTCTTGCAGACTTGATGTTTATAGCAACCTTTACATTCTTCTCACCAAAGTCTTCCCTCTGTTCACCTTTACTCCCACTTACTGATTGAAGTTAGTCAATACCTCGATTTCTCATGCATGCTAGCTCAGATTTTTGAGTTAGAACATTGTCATCTTGAGTCTTATCCATTTGAACCCTTAAAAATTCTTTTACATTTACACATAACCTAATGGGTACTTGGATTAACTTACATGAAATATTAGGGTGATTCCTAGTGCTAATAGTCACCTAGCTTCAAGTGACAACTAAAGAACTTTCCTAAATTAAACACAACTCAGTTTTATAAAGGTGTCAGCCATTAAAAGGGAAATAAAGGGAATAAAGGGACAACTATGAGTGATTTCATGAGCGCTTTTAGGATTGGTGAGGCAAATTGACATTTAATTAAATTAAATTATGGATTTATTGGTGCAACTAAGGGAACAAGTGACAAGTGTATGGGGAAAGTAAAGTAAAAAAAAAAAAAAAAAAAACCGAATTAAATGTGCAAATGGCAAGTGGTCACTAAGAAAAATTATATAAAATAAATGGCTGAGAGGAGGAATGGATCATGACTGGTATGAGTAAGGTTGTGCTGCAGAAATTTTGATTGGTTTTTCTTGTGAGAGTTGGGATACCTAGCTCGAGTGAGAGAGTGGTAGCTCTACCTTGTGAGGCGAGTTGAGAGCTAGAGTATTCTGGTTATGTTGTGCGTGGCCCCTTTGTGGCTTGGGGGCCTAAGGGGGAAGAAGAGTACCCCTAGCGTTGGATGGGAGGTACCAGTGAAGTCCCACAATTATAAAACGAGATAAGGGAAGGAGCGTGAGCTGTCAAAGATCATCTTCAAGTTTCAGTTTTGCCGGATATAGTATTTTTCATTCAAATTTCAGTTGGATTAAGTTTTAAAAATGTATATGTTGTTATAGAAATTTCTCTTTAAGCTATGAAGAATTATGATTTAGGAATGGCCAAATTCCCTTATGTTTTGTAGTTTATAAGGGTACTAGTATGGATGCATCATGTTCCCAACTTAAAATTTTAAATGAATTGTGATAAAATAAAAGAAAGAAATTCAATGGAAGTACAATGCTATTTGAACATCCTTCTCGTCAAACCACATTCTGTTAAAAGACCTTATTCTCCTTCTCTTTCTTTAATGTTCCAATATTTTGGGACATATTGGCGTTGCTTGCACCTTCCATATCATGCAATCAGATTCATTCGATTTCCTTTGGCTAATGACTTAGCTGCTGCAACTGATTTCAACAGCCCTTCCAAACAACTCATGTCTCGGTTGATGATGATCATTCCCATGCACAACAACCTTTCTCTGTGGATGTCAACATCTCAGATACACTCATATTAAGTTTTACAATTCATTTTAGTTTTCTCATATCAACCCGAATTAAGATCTATGGTCTTATGGATGTTCACTAGCGTTGTTTTAGCTTCTTTTATCTCTATGTATGGAAATTAATTTTGATCAAGTTAGAGTTCCGTCTTGGCGTCAATTTCCTTCTTTAATCTCTGTGTATGGAGACTAAAACTTTTCCCAATTTAGAGTCCCCTTCTGGGCATTTTATTCTCCCCTTTAATCTCTGCCAATTCTGATTTCTCTTAGAGAAGTTAAAGGATCAACCTCTACGTTGATTGTTCTCTGTCAATTTTTTTTATATTGAACTAAAGTTTGTAGCCACAAATTCTCTTCGAAAGGAAGTTGAATGCATCTATGTGTTTTAAATTTCAATTCTGGATCGTGTTCCTTTTTTCCTCAATGTTGGAATTTCTCTGTGCCTTCTTCCTCTTGCCCAACGAAATGACATCCATTTTTCCCCTTTTATCTCTCAACAATTTTCCCTCCTTACCCAATGAATCCGTCCTTGTTCCCTCATCGATTTGACAATTGACCTATGCGTTTGCAATTTTTCTCTGTGTTTTGGATTACCTTTTCACCCAACAACCCTGTGTAGTCCTGAGACGATACTAAGCATGATCTGCTGAGCACGGTTCACTCCTCTGTGTAGGATATGCATGAATTGCCTCCCTACACGATCCATTTTCCTGGGAATTGATGAATCTTTTGTTGAAATTACTAAGACAACTGAGAGGGGGGGTGAATCAGTTGTTATTGTGCTTAAACAATCTTAAGTCTATTAAACCATTCTTAATCTTTCTTCAAGTGATCATCAATACTATACAACATATGGACAACATAAATAATGAGCATCAGTCACACATAAGATATACACAGAGACATATTTTCATGAGGAAACCCATAAAGGGAGAAAACCTCTTCTTCTTCGAAATGATAGGTAGTCTTTTAAGTTTTGTACATCATCTATGTTTGAGCACCAACTCAAAGTGAGGCTACTACCTCTTTTTTACAAGCTCCAACTTGTTGAGAGCACCAACTCTTTGGTTTCTTTAGAACCGACTAGAAGGAAGCACCAACTCCCTGAGTGTTCCAGCACTGACTAGATGGAAGCACCAACTTACATAGGCACCGACCTATATATTAGAGAACCAATGTTCTCCCTTGCACCATCCTGCCACCCTGGTTTCTCTGGCTACAACCAAATGGAAGCTACAACTCCCTGTGTTCAAGCACCCACTTGAACCTATGAGGAAAAAAAATCTCCCTAGCACCTCCCGACCACCCTTATTATAAATAAATGATTGAATAACCAACAACACAGATAAATCGATTCTTACCACTTCTTCTCTGTTCTGTAAATCTGGTCTACTTCTAACTGTTCTGCAATTCTTCTCTTCCTCTGTCTGTTCTGCAATTCTTCTCTGCTTCAAGTTTTTCTGCAATTCTTCTCTTCCTCTGTCTGTTCTACAATTCCATTTTTCTTCAAGCTATTCTACAATTCTTCTCTTCCTCTGTCTATTCCTCATATGTTACTCATCTCTGAGTTTTATCTCACACTGCACATACTGTCGGTCTCACATTGTGCATACTGTAATTTTCCCTTTCTTACAATTCAACTCATTTTTCATTCAGAACAACCAACCTTCCACAGTCATTGCATCTCCATTTTATCTTATACCACCTATTCAGTTACACCTTGAATCTCCAAGAAAATGCATCAGCAACTGAATCGCCAATCGTCCAAGAATCATGATTAAATTCTGCTAACTGAATCGTAACTGATCGATTACCTGTGAGGTGAAAAAGTAACCCTTCGATCAAGTTTCCAATTAACCAGTACCATTGGATTAAATCCATAGGATTTCGTGTTTATCTCATATGCCCACTAGCTGTGACCGAGCGCTAAACAAAATTTGAATTTCATGATTTCACATCTCGACATTCCTGTGATGAAGGGTCTTGACACTCCAAGTAGCAATCGCCGAAACTCCGAGATGGAGCTTAGCACTGCTAACTTCTTCCCCTCACATGACCACCGGTGGTGACCACAGGCTGTGCCAAAAGGTGCTTCGTATTTCACAAGATTATGAACTTTATCAAGCATGATCAACGATCGAGATCTCCAATGATCCGACGGTCGATATCTCATCACGATCTTGCATATCGCGATTCCTGTGATGAAGGTTCTTAATAATCCAACTTGCGATTGCCGAGACTTCGAGATGGAGCTTAACACTGCTAGCTTCTTCCTCCATCTTCCGCAGATGCAACCATTGGCTGTGACCACAACCTTATTCGAAAATGCATTTCACACTTTCGTGTCTCGGGTATTCTATGATGAGTCCTCTAGCTCTAGCTCTTCTCTCCAGATCTCGACAATGTGACCACGAGATATGACCACTCACCAATCAAATGATCACTTCTCTCCTTTGACTTTCCAGTCAACGAAATGATTATCTTTCTCCATGTGTCCTATAGAACCAACGGTCCATATATTATCGCGATTTCACCACGTGTCCTTCTTGAATCAACGACCAAGATATTATCGCGATTTTGCAACTTCACGGGCCTTCTTCATGCCTGATCAATGGTCCACGATCTCGATGATTTGATGGTTCAGATCTTTTCGTGATATCACATATCGCGATTTCCCACACCATGCTCCATTTACTCCTCTAATGTGCAAGTCAGCGAAATTCCAATTTCTTGCCACATGTCCTATGACTCCAACAGTCAGGATTGTTATCGCGAGTTTGAACCTCTTTCCTTTGGATTTCTCAATATGCAAAACTCTGAAATGAAACCTTTGTCGTGCTTTGACTGTTTTCCTCCTTCTGAGCTTACACTGCTGATCTTGCCACCTTTGTTGTGCTTTGACTGTTTTCCTCCTTCTGAGCTTACACTGCTAATCTTTCCACCTTTGTTGTGCTTTGAATATTTTCCTCCTTCTGAGCTTACACTGCTAATATTTCCATTATCACTATGCTACTGATCATGTTGATCTTTGCCATCAATGACAAACACGCGCCATCAATGACAAACATGCATACTCTGCCTCTGTCTAAAAACATGCCAACAATCTCCCCCTTTGGCATTGATGGCAACATCTTGAAAAGCATGCAACTATACCACTGTAGCATCCTTGAAATTACCACCACTGTAGTATCCTTGAAATTTACCACACTTTCTCCCCCTTTGACATCAATGTCAAAGAAGAAACATGCTCCCCCTGAGCTGTTGCAGTACATACTCCCCCTGTCAACTATGAGCAACTTAGAAATTCAACAGATATTCAATAAGTACTCCCCCTGATCAGGTGAACATATTAGATGAAAGATGTTATAACCCCCAACTTTTGACAAAGATATCCAAAATGGGTTGTTGCTAACGGTTTAGTAAAGATATCAGCTATCTGTTCTGTGGAATGAATATAATTCAGCTGAACGAATCTATTTGTAAATTTTTCTCTGAGAAAATGGTATTTTATTGGGATATGTTTAGTCTTGGAGTGAAGAACAATATTCTTGGAGACACTAATGGAACTGGTGTTATCACAGTGAATTGTAATTAGAACAGTATAGTTTACCTTCAAATCTGCAAGAGTTTGAATCATCCACAAAATCTGAGTGAAGGAAGTAGTAATAGCAATGTATTCTTCCTCTGTAGTTGATAATGAAATGGATCCTTTCTTTTTACTAAGCCATGCTATTAATGAGTCACCCA